>JAWQEG010004042.1:0-35000 GCA_033782935.1 Petrolisthes cinctipes | reverse complement strand
ATCGTCATCGTCTTCTTTGTCTTCGTTGTCTGGTTCCCACGGGGCGTATCTGGAGGAGGAGGGGACACGTAGGCTGCATACCCGCACCAGGGGGGAGCTCAACATGTGGTGCTGGAAAGAAAGATGATACACTGGTTACTTCAAATATTTTTTTTATTGTTGTTGTTGAAGTTCCTCAAGCTGTCTGACCTAACAGCCCCGAGCTATGGCTTGAACCGGGCTTTCCACAATGCCCTCAGTGAGTGTATGTTATGTTGTTGGCAAGTGTCGTTGTGTGCATTGCAGTCTTCCATAATGTGTTTAATAGAATGGGGTGCTGTGTTGCATCCTGGGCAGCTATCTGCGATGGCTCCATCTAGCTTCTTTTGATATGTCAGAAGGGCCGGATGATGGCAGCTTCGCAGCCTGGCCAGGTGGACTTTATCCTCACGGGGAAGGATTCTGATGGGTGGATGTCAGAGGGTAGTGCATGCAGCAGGCTGTTGTTCTTAAGTTTTTTGATGGATTGGTGGGTGATTTGAGTATGGATGTGTTTCTGTATATTGGTTTGGGATGGGCAGGGTGTAAGAGATGATAGTATTTGTGTATGGTATCGTGTACTGGGGGTTGTTTTGATGTTTCTTGGCATCTCTGAGTGTTTTACCATGTAGTGTAGTGGATGGTGTGGGTTTGTGGAGGCTGCAGCAAGTGTTTGTGTTCCTCTCATGTCAAGGTGATCCTTAATCTTGAGGATTTTGGTTTCATGGTGTAAGTGGTCTGTAGGTGTGGTAGCTGTGCAGCCTGTGATTGTCCTTAGGGCTCTATTTTGTATGGTCTGTAGGGTGTCGAGATGAATCTCAGTGAGGTTTGGGGCCCAGGCGAGGCTTGCATAATCCAACACTGATAGGATGTATTGTTTATACACTGTGGTTGTGGTTTCTTTCTTGTGTCCAAATGTTGTGCTGGCGAGGGATCTGAGAGCCTTAAGTCTTTGCATGCATGTTTTTGATGGTTATGATGCCTAGTGATTATGATTAATACGAAAGTCAATAATCAAGGCCCCAGTGATCGTGTATGAAAATTGGAGGATTCTGATTCCTTTTGACTATGTCTCGAAACGAGCTCCTTTAAAATGTTAAGTGGTGTTTCATGGTAATGTTTGAAGGACACTCTACCCTCCAATTTTCTGACTACAACACAGGGTTCCTTAATATGGATGAAGTGAGTGGACATAGGCCTCATACCCGTACCACGACCTAACCTAACTTTTGCCTTCTGTTGTATTCAGTCTAATTTAATCTAATATAATGGGACCTAACCACAAGAAAACGAGCACACTTGGTAGGCCGGTGGTATTGGAAGTGATAGACAGACAGACAGACAGGGTGAGTGACAGGACAAGATGAGGGCACGGGAAGGGGGGAAAGGAAGGGGAGGGGAGACGTAATGTGGTATGGATATATGACAAGGGTGGGTGGGAGTGGGAGAAAGAAAAGAAATAGGCACAAGGGTGGGAGTGGGAGAAGGAAAGAAATAGGCAGGAATAATTATAAATATATATGTGTGACTGGAAGTGGTAGTAGTGGCAAACAAGTATCGGAAAAAACATTCACTCTGGGGCACAAAAAAAAAAAATAATCAATATACTGGGGATGTCAGTGGCAAGGAAATGTAGTGGCCCAAAAAAATATTGTTTAACGATTTACTGGAGAAAGTGATATACTGTCCTGTCTCTTTAATTTACCTGAGCAACGCCCAGAGTAAAAGGTGACAGACGGAGTGGTGGGAAGGAAAGGAAATGTGGTTAGGGAAAGAGGAAGGGGTCAGTTAATAGGGGAGAGAGGGGTAGGGGAGAGAGGAGTATAGGAAAGGGGAATAAGTAAAGGTAAAATAGAGATGTTAAGGAAGATATTAAATGAAGAGAGAGGCAGATAGGTGCACAAATAAAGGGAGAGATGGAGGCAGGGATGAGTTTAAAAAGAGACAGACAGACAGACACAGAGACAGAGGGGATGGACAAAAAAATCAATAGAAATAAAAAATCAATAACATATAGTGCCCCTCACCAACCCACCAACCCACCTTGATGTCACACTGGGGTAGCCTGGTGAGAGTGGGTGTGGTGTGTGCCGCCCACTCACTCACCAACTCACTAACCAGTCGCCCGTGCATCTCACCCTACGACGGCTGTGTGTGTGACTTTGCTCTCTCTCTCTCTCTCTCTCTCTCTCTCTCTCTCTCTCGTTTGCTGTCTGTACACGCGAGAGGTTTTCTTCCTTTCGTCACTTGATGGATTTTATTAAATAGATCGTTTGGACATTTCTTTAAATAGTCGGATACTTTATTACGCTGTTAATCCGAGCGAAGAATACACGACAACGTACTTTTTATTATAAGCTGAGAGGCGAAGAATACACGTCCATGTACTTTATCTAATTAAGCTGAGAGTCTGAGCCTTCATTCTTTTTCTTGGATATATTATGATGGGCTGAAAAATGTTGGGTATGTTGTTTCAGGCAGCTGTGGAGTCATGGATACAGAACGTGAGGAACACTGGGTATGGAGTCACCTGATGCATAAAGAGTGAGGTGAGGCTTTGACCCACCTGTTGCCAAGGTACGATACGACTACACGTTATATATCCTTCAACTGAATACAAGAATGCTGGTTCGATAAGGCTCGGGTTGGTTGGTGTATGTGTATCCGTGACTTAAGTAGATACGGTACCAGTTGATGACATGATTTAATTAAGGACCATCTATTGAGTGCTTTAATAAACGACAGGTGGGTTGGTTTACATCGACGGAAAATTCGACTGACAGTTAGTAATGTATGGTCCTCTTGATGGGGGGGGAAATACTGAGTGCATGGATGGGTCGTATGAAGGGGTCGCGGTATCAAAGAAGCGGCGATGTTGGTGGTGGTGTCGGTGGTGGTGGTGGTGTAATTACGGTAGCGGTGCGGTTTGATTAGGTTTGGTTGCAGCGTTTTATCTGTGGTTGAATTGGTACTGTGGCAGAGTGGTCGTAGTTGTGGAGTGGTTGTAGTTGTAAGGTAGCGGCGGCGAGTTGTGTTAGAAGCTGTAGCGCGGTAGCTGTTTCAGGGTGTGGCACAGAGAGAGCAAAAGAGGCACTGAGAGCTTGGGCCAGTTTTGTTGTTGTGGTGGTGGTGGTGGCACTCTCTCTCTCTCTTTCTATTTCTTTTTCTCTTTTTCTCTCCTGGCCATTATACAACAATATCTTCACTCGACTCTCGCATTTCTATACTCACATCCTGGCACTGTTCCTATACACACCTTGATACACGCATTCCTCCCGCATCTCTAAACCCTTGATTGCTGCTGCTGATTCGATCTCACGCACACCACGGTCATGCACTTGTTCTCACTACTACCGCATCTTCCCACCAGCCAAAAAGTTATATTATGTTATGTTAACTTAAACTGACAAGCAAGCACTGTTTAGAGTCTGACTGCAACGATAATGATTAAGTTGTCAGTAGGAAGAGTGACTAATAAACAAGAAGACTGACTGACTGAACGTTTGACACATGCATGCCGATTGGTTTGACAGACAGCAAGCAAGCAAACAAACAAACAGCGTCGATCATTTTCTCAGGAGGCGTTACAAGTTCACACACAAACAACCACCACACGTCTGTCACTCACGCCCCAGCTGGCTCCTTCATTCGGCACATTACTTTCACACACACTGGCTGCACTGTCTGTCCCACTCCAGCCAACACTCCTGTCATCATGCAGAGGTGGTGCAGCGCGGGAGGTTTCTATCTGATGTCCCTCTCACGCATCACGGTCCACGCAGCTCTTACTTATATACACTTGCTTTAAAATGGGGTAATTCACTTTTTTTTTTGTTACATTGGAGTGCCTTGATTCCTCCAAAGTATGCCAGGAAACAGGAGGACCAGATGAACAAAGATAATGGTGTTCTGTTGCTTGGAATACTTTGGTTGAATCATTTGCTCCAGAATTTCCAACACTGCATATACTTCCCCCTTAAAGCTCTTCATCTCATATATCATTATACTTTGGTGGACATTTAACACTACTATACATACTATATACTATTCGGATCCTGTTACATATTATTAGGCATTCGTGGCATCCCATGTAGTTAAGTTATACGAGAGACAACAACAACATCGTCTAGTGTTCGTCACAGCAAAATAAATAAATAAATAAATATATATATAACCTATAATTATACCCTGTCAGTCACTCATGTGTTGAAGAGACGAAGGATGAAGACCAATTGACTATAGCCTACCACCACAAGGGGACTACCTTACTACACTATTGGGTGAAGACGAGGTGATGCTTTGCGACCCCTACATCCCTTAATTATCCCTACACAACAAACAAACACAAACGTCTCAAAGTAAGGACCGCCGTCATTGCACTGCCTGGCCTCCTCCTCCTCCTCCTCCTATGTATTGACTAAAAGACAACCCTGAGGTCGAGTCCCATGCACAGTGTGGCCTATGGGATGCTGTTTCTTCTCTTAGCTGTGTACACGTCATTGAATCTCCTCCTCCCATGCAAATCAATACGGAATACACCACTCTTTGACTCCTATACGTCACTGAAACTTGTAAGAAATCAATAGGCACTGCATTACTCGTTAATCCCTATACGTCATTGAAACTTGTAAGAAATCAATAGGCACTGCATTACTCGTTAATCCCTATACGTCACTGAAATTCGTAGGTAATCAATAGGCACTGCATTACTCGTTAATCCCTATACGTCATTGAAACTCGTTAGAAATCAATAGGAACTGCATTACTCGTTAACCCTTGAACATCACTGAAACTCGTAGGTAAACTATAGTCCCTGCATCACTCATTAACCCTTGAACATCACTGAAACTCGTAGGTAAACAATAGGTCCTTCCATCACTCGTTAACCCCTGAACGACCATACAGATTTGATGTATACACGAGTTTACAGTATACTATAAGCATATTCAGTATTTATTCCGTATCCTTCATTTCGGTTCAGTAATCTATGAAGACCTGGAAAAAGATAACGAGGAATTTGTTTAATATACTTTCCACTATTTCATTACTGATTATATTTTATTTTATTTTATTTATCTACCGGTATCTATTTATCTATTTATTTATTTATTTGATTATTTATTTATTTATTTATTGATTTATTTTATTGATTTATTTATTATTATTATTATTATTATTATTTTTTTTTTTTTTTTTTTTTTTTTTTGGTTAATCAGTGTTTGACCCATTTTTCCCTATAGGTGGCAAATGCTTCCTACACATACACTTTAAACAAAAATTCAACAAAATTATAATCTCTTCACATTAATCCTCACACGCTGACCCATATTTATACAGTATATACACGTGACCCTCACATTAAAGGGGTTATCGTATCGTATGAACTGGGTTTGTTTTTGAGTGAATACCACTTTTTTTTTCTATCTCTCTCTTTTTTTTTTTTTTTTTTTTTTTTTTTTTTTTTTTACCATTAGTATTTCAATGACGATAAGCGATCACGAATTCTCTATCCCTGATGTTTAAATTATTATGATAAAACATGACGGAAGCTGAAAATCGTCGTCTGTATAATTATCTCTGGTGCGTCGTGACCTCGTAAGACTCTAGGTCAAAATTTATACCTATCTTTTGGCCTTGGTAAGACTTGTGGTTACTAAGGTCAGAGATGCGTTGATGTAACCAATAACCAATACTACAAAGACTTTATAGAGATGACATTTGTATCTGTACTTATAACAGTTGATTTAGAGAGAGAGAGCGATATATACAAATAATATCATATAATTTAGAGAGAGAGAGAGAGAGAGAGAGAGAGAGAGAGAGAGAGAGAGAGAGAGAGAGAGAGAGAGAGAGAGAGAGAGAGCTATATATTCAAATAATACCATATAATAATACCATATAATACCATAAATTTAGAAAGAGAGAGAAAGAGCTATATACAAATAATACCATATAATAACAAATAATATCAAGACTTTTCATAATAGAACCCTTTTGTTTGTATTTATAAAAGCTGATTCAGAGAGAAAGCTACTGTATATACGAGGCTAAAAGAGGGAGATGATCTAAATCTAAACCACGGAAATGCCAAAGATACAAGGTTAGGCTAATCAATATATCTTGAGCAAGTTGCCTGCCTCGTCTCGTTCCCTGTAAAAAAAAAAAAAAAAAAAAAAAAAAAAAAAAAAACACACACACACACACACACACAAAAGCAAAACTAGTAGGCCTATCTGGAGTTGAAAAATAGTAAGTATAGTATGTAAACCAATGACTATACTTATTGACAACTGGAACAAAAATACAACATTGCTTTGATCGTAAGTATAGTATGTAAACCAATGACTATACTTATTGGCAACTGGAACAAGAATACAACATTGCTTTGAGTATAGAACAGTTCAATTATTGCAGACAACAAACAATGCTTTTCCTGTCTGTTTGATTTGCACTGGCTGGATTAAATTCTACCGTGGTCAAATCTTGAAAGACTAATCATAAAAACAATGCTTTTCCTGTTTGATTTGCACTGGCTGGATTAAATTCTACCGTGGCCAAATCTTGAAAGACTAGCCTAATCATAATTATATAACAACCAACAACGGCTGAATTTCGTATATTTTTCCTCGGAAGCTGTGAATCTCTGTTGGGTAGAGTAGAGGTAAAATGATCTGTGTGATACATCCCCTTTAACTAACTATCAAAGAGCTGCAAGTGGGACATAAGCAGGGTTTAACCTCCAATAATTTTACAAACTGGAGTATCTGATTAGGCTATCTCTTTGACACCATGCGAATTCTACATGCTGGATAAATTAACTGATATATACTGTAAAGGGATGTCCATAAAATATCTTGTGAATTATATTGTAGGCTAGACTACATAAATTAACTTGTGAATTATATTGTAGACTATATCGTATTTCTATGTAATTAATTATCTTGTTGGCTATACTGTATCTATTTAAATATCTTATGTAAATTATATTGTAGGCTAAATCGTATCTCTATTAGTTCAGATTTGTGTTCGTAAACAGGAAAACGGTTCTCCCACTTATCCTCATCTCTGTAGAGAAGCCAATAAACCATAATAAACCCCTGACCCACGATTACAGAAGTCCGTCCTGGGAAGTGCGTGATGGCAAGGCTACGATTAGGCTACATCTCAAGTTAAAAAGAATCTGTGTAACTTTCCGTATACGTCATACATGTATTTCATAAAGGAAGTTCAATATGTCACCAGTTACCAGCACATACCTCTCTTTTTGGTGCAAGAATTCCACGCATGCAGTCACAAGGGAGTGTTATTCTATGTATTTGAAGCCTACGCACCAGTTGTCTCAAAATGTAAACACACAAAAGAATATGCTGACTGAGTTGCCTAGTGTTGCCAGGGCCACCTACCGAGCACAATGCTTGGCCAGTCAGGGGAGTGCTGCCAACTGATTGATTATTAATCCTATTTTTAATTTTAAGCGTCAGGGACCCGGTGGTCGCAAAACTTTCCCATCCTCACCTTCTCATTTTCACTCTAACGTAATCTAACCAAACGTAACCTAACCTTAACTAATCCAACCTATTTTATCCAACCCCTTTCATTCTTCAACAAAAATTCTTCGAGCTATTGAATGGACACCTTTTCGATCCCTACATCTTCTCATGCCATTCTTTTCCATCCCTTCCCATTTCCACTCTAACGTAACGTAACGTAACCTAACTTTACTTATATAATCCTATCTTAAGCAACTTTTCTGTTTCTTCAACAAAAAATCTTAGTGCCCTTGAATGGATACCTTTTCCATACATCCTCTCATGCCATTATTTTCCATCCCTTCTCATTTTCACTCTAACGGTCTAACCTAACCTAATCTTACGGGATTAAACATATCAAAACCAACCCCATTGATTCGTCAACAAAAATTTGTAGTGCCCTTGAATGTAGGCTATACATCTTCCCTACATCTTCTCATGCCATTCTTTTCAATCTATTTCCATTTCTACTCTAATGTAACCTACCCTAACCTTACTTAAATAAACCTATCCTTATATGCTGTCTATCTGTCTGTTTCAATTAACTTTCTTGAAGGTTAGGTTACGTTACGTTACGTTAAAGTGGAAATGGAAATGGATGGATAAGAAAGGCATGAAAAGATGTAGGGAAGAGGTATCCATTCAAGGGCAATAAGATTTTTTGTTGACGAATAGAGTTGCCTTTACCATTATTTAAATTAACAAAGTAGTACCGGTAGGCTACATATTTATTGTCCTATCCAATCATGTGCAAATAATTTGTTTTGAAGAATGTTTAGACTAGTGACGAAACCCACGTCCGAGACTGTACAATGAGATACAGAAGAGACTGCCACAATGAACAATGCCTTCACCCACACACACACACAGACAGAGAGAGAGAGAGAGAGAGAGTGTTGAATTAAAATTAGTCATTTCTAAAATTCGAGGGTAGTCCAACTAACTACGAATGAAGTTAGAGGGATGGTTATGTGTCATCTCAACATGCATTGCCATGTTTGTTAATTAATCGATGGGAGGAAGCTGTTGGTTATGTGTGTGTGTGTGAGAGAGAGAGACATTTTACGGAGGGTAGTTGTGGTTTACTGTGGGATGCTGTAAGCTGCTTTTCTTCTGGTTTAGGCACATCCCAGTTTTAAAGGTGGTATCACACGAGACTTACTTAACACAATCTATTCTAGGGCAACTCAATATTCTATCGTCTCCAGCTTTAGCCTATTGTACTGTACTGTGGTGGTTTGTCTTAATGAATCTCTTGCATTAGGTAGGCAATAAGTTACTAAAGTCTAGGTGACTAAGTAATGTTCTGTGTCAGTTAAATACCGTATATATTTATAAAGAGTTAGCCAAGGCATATGTGTGTATGTACAAATGAATTCAAGTATCTAAGTACACACACAATCAAGAAATTCCGTTTTCTCTGACACCTCCCGTTGGCAGCTGGTGCCTGGGAAGAACTGCACCTGCTGGATATAGTCTAAGCTATAATACAAGTGACACCACAACTTACATTATTTTTTCACTCTGGCAACAACTGTTTTACGTAGAGGTGAAGGTCCGGTGGTGGTGGTGGCGTGTGGCCAAGACAGGGTGGGTCCACGCTCCCTCCCTCTCTCCCTCCCCTTACTTTTATTGGACGTGGGGTTGCAGAGCTCCCAAACTTCAATTTAACTTTTTGTGGTTGTGTGCCTCGATAAAGATTCTAGCATACTAATCTGTGCAGTTACCTTGGTTTATTTAAAATATAAAGAACACAAAACTATCACTAACAGACTACTGAATTACTGTATGCCAAAGCACATTGAAGTCTCCGCTTCCAGTTTCAAACGATTCTAATAATACATATTATTATTAGTTTGCACCATGGAGGTATAATATACTATATTATACCCATGGAGGTATAATCTATATTATACCTCCATGATTATACCTCCATGGTTTGCACACATACATTCATAGAGTCAGCCTTTGATTGCATTAGAATATATATATGTCCCTTTTTCAATATTCTATCACCTATACGTACGTCCGGTGCCACGTCACATGAGCGTTCTAATAACAGCATTACGAATTTGTGTCTAGGTGTAGGCTGTAACCAATCAGCGACAACAATTAATACTATTTTCGTCCACTGGTAATGTGGCTTTATGTAATTCAAGGCTACATCCACTGGGATTACTTATATAAGAGGGTAGCAAGGTAGGGAAGCCAGTAACCAGTCAGGGTACGTAGCCATTATATGACCTTCACCACATATTGGGCCATAGTAAAAAACGTTTGGGGTACATACGATGGTCTGGTACCGGTTCGATGGCTCCATAGACAAACAACAGAGCCGTCGTACAGATCCACACCATCGTATACACCACGGATGTTCTTGAGTACGGCCCATTGTACCTGTACTTTTACCGCTACAATATAGCCTACACTCGATCAGTCTATGGTCAGCAGCAGCTACACCTACCTTCTCTCAGCTTACTGGCAGATATTACCCTCGGGTTGGGCTTAATTAAGAACACGATTTTTTCTGTTATTGACAGTTTTTAAGATATTCTATTGTGCTGTTGTTGAATAGAAGGCCATATTGCATAAAAAGTACCTGTACCGGAATTAGGATTTGAACCTTCATTAAACATACCTAGAAAACATGGATCACAGAATCACAGCCAGTGATTATAGGTATCTTGCTCTTGGGGTAGGCCTACCTGTCCTGCCGGGGTGTACCTAAGATTAAACACTTTCAGTATGTGATGCTTACCCCGAAGGAGTGTAGGACTATGTACAGCCATCAATGACATCAGGACTTGTGTGTGTTGTTTGTTCCCTCTCTTCTCTGAATTTACACTTTAGGTAAGGCTCAATATGTCTTCATAAAATACCATGAACCTCTAAAAATAAATGATGCGTCCATTACACAGACCGTAAGTCATCCTGACAGGCAGAAGAATGACCAAATCACTGAAATCAGACCAATGTGTAATAGCTAATATTGGAATCTACTTCACACTTCCCAGACTGTCACTGTACACTACTACACGTGATTCCGTGAGACCGTGACATATGAGTTTACAATATCGTACTGATATTGCAATTGTTGTACACTCGTCATCATTAACTTCTTATTTTTGTCAGTTTAAGTTACTGATTCTGAACTTGACACTCATAATTCAGAAATTGAAATAAATGATAAATACAACACGGTGTTTTAAGATATCCTCTAGTGTTACGAGAATAGAAAGTTCCTTTACATGCGCGTTTCACGTCTATTATATATAACTGTTGATATGAGTATCAGCTGTACAAGTATTTCCTTAGATGACATTAGAATCAACTGCACTTAACTATCAATAGCAAAAGGAATAGTAAAGATGTATAATTTATTTTCTCGCACTGTCGCGCTACCAGTGTGGGTATCCCTAGCTCCAGCAAGAATTGATGAAAACTACTTATCGTGTACATGTATCATATTATGACAATGGGACGTTCTAATTTTACCAATAAATCATTATTACGAAAAAATCATTGATCTAGTATGTTTTACACCCAGTGAGTATATTCAGGAATATGCGCCCGGTACACACGGGCGCTTTGGTGGTCTCCACGCAAGTACCACACGAGTGGTCCTTACTTGGCTGATTACGGCGATTTGTGGTTTACCTGAGGGACGTCGCAGAGTGTGTCCGGCTTGCGGCGACACGGAAACGATAGGCAGGCCACCGAGAGACCACATGTGGTCCGTGTGTCTGGGGCATAAACTACAATCGCCGCCAAGCATGGCTGTGATCAGTGTCTCCTCGCCACAGACACCGACACACTCACTCGTGTGTTCGGGTTCGCTTCAAAACAATGGGAAGTAAAGCCACTTCCCCGCTACTGCATGTGGCTGTTGCGTGGCGACCACAAAGCGCCCATGTGTCCCGAATAGATACCAAACATCAACAAAATCACAGAAGCTTGTCTTCACCTAGGGACTGTCCCATAACTAGATCATACCGAAGACCGCACTAAAATTATGGCTACATTTATCGTGTAACTACTAGCCATATAACGTAAAAATAATATTCAAGTGGCAATAAGTAGCATTTTTGTGAGTGAGAACGTTGATTAAATTAAAGGTATGAATTGAAGATGTAGTTGAGACCACAGATAGTTGTTATGATGGCGTCTGCTGCTTCCCTTCAGTCTCCGGACGAAGGTGAATATATATATTACTACATATTAACTCGTGTGTTCTTGAGGCTTATAAAGTTTATGTAGACATTATCCTTATCACTGTGGAAGAATCAAATGTCAAACTATCCCCAGTGACGTATGAGGCCATATTTAATTAGAGGGTTCCCCTATGGTGCCTTACAGTAAATTATGTAATAAATCAGAATTGCATAATGATATCGCATGTTCTGAGTGTGGGTATGATGGTGTGTGTGTGGAGAAATCTTAAATACGGAGTTGCTGAGTTGAATGTGGAGTAGTAAGAGTGGAGAGATAAGTTCATGTGACTATGAGATAAGACCAGTCGGAATCCACATCACACGTAGGTTAGTCATATAATTATACAAGTCACGTATTTGCTCCATATTTGTTTATTTTCTCATGTAACTAGCTATCCAATTCAGCTTTTGTGATCAGTAGGTCTCTATATGGTATTTATTATGTTGGGTAGGGTATAGGAGTTATGGGTTTGGTCAATGTAGTATGTCTGGATTCTCTTTTAGGCTGTTGAAGTGTTAAGTATGTGTATGGAAATTCATTCTCTATTGACTGAACTTTAAGAATTTTCTCTTTTACAAGTCTTTCCTACAGACTAGTCATTACAAGTAAATTATAACTTTACTGTCATTAGGTTTCTTCCATACTTTATGTTTTTCATACATGTTCTTGGTAGTTCATTTCAGTTTTGAACATAATATGGTTAGGAGGAAACGTAACATTTAATTTATCCCGACTCCACCTAACCTGACCCAACCTAACCTATACAGCCTCCACCTCAACCCATGTCAGTAAAGGCTGTATGCAAGAACATTCATGGTATTGGTGATGTAGTGGTACCAATACGATGGCTCTGTTATTTGTCTATGGAGTCGTCGTACCAGTACCCCACCATCGTATACGCCATGAATGTTCTTGAATATGGCCCTTACTTGTATTTCTCACCAGAACTTTGACAAGGATAATGACATAAAGCTTTGTTTTTGTTTGAGTGGCAACTTGTTCAAAGGAAATAGGCCTATATAGCCATCAGGCACACATAAACTACTATTACAATCTTGACAATGTAAGAATTATAATGTGCTGATGATTGTGAACTGGCAACACACCCCAGAAACATTTCAACATGCTCTATAAATGTTTTCTCTCCTTTGATATACCAGTACACATCTTGACTATTACATTCCTATTACCAAGCAAGAATGGGTAGGATTTTTTGGCTGTATAGTCCCTTAAGTAGAAGGTCTTGTCCTGCAGTTGACTATGAGACTGTTAGAAAATTGTGGTCCACTGTTTGGAATTCCGGGCACATTAAAGCTATTTTGCATTTTTCAACTTAAGTGCATATACTGTTTATGCAGTGCATTTTTATGTAGTGAACATTTCCGATTTATCAGCATGTAATTTTATTTTTATCATGATTTTTAAGGCAATTCAACTGTGATGATATGTAGTTAGGTTTAAAGGAGTGTCTTTTATGAATGTTGCTGCACCATAGTGAAATTTCAAGATCACTATAATATTTCTATAATTGGTATGAAAAATCATTCAAGTAGCTACAGTTACTTGGAATATTATCAGCATCAAACTCTTTACAGAGCCATTACCATTTGAAATGCTTTCATCAAGAAAGAGAAGTCATGCTGAGTCGGTTGCAGCAATAGTGGAGGAAGAGAGACAGTACTTTATTCCCCCTGTCGCACCACCATTGAAGAAGCCGGTAAGTCTGTCATCAGAAGTAGGCTATGTTGGGTCAGGCCAAGATTTTGTCTGTCCATCCATCAAGAGGTAGTCTGAACCTATATTACTAGTATGGCATCATTATTAGAAATTTTAAATGTATACAGTACTATAATTCTTGTCTAATGTCTATGCAGATTATAAAATATACTGTACTTGATATTTCATCTCTCTTTCCAAAAGATGGAAGTGTCTTATGTGAGTATTTAGAGTCTAGACAAACTGTACAGTAAATTCTAAGCATTAATGTGGTGTGTGAAATATTGGGCCATATTCAAGATCGTTTGTGGTGCATACGATAGCGTGGTACTGGAAAGATGGCTCCATAGAAAAACAATAGGGCCGTTGTACAGAACCACACCATCGTAGGCCTATACACCACAAAGGTTCTCGCATACGGGTCACTTGTAGCATTTTAATGTTATTGCACTGTAGGTATGGTTTCTAGAATGTTACTACTATACTGTACTGCAATTGCATAGCATTTATCAGTAACTATTGCAATCTATTCACTGAAAACTATGTATATTTATTTATTTTGCACACTGAAGCATCACAACAGCAAGTTGTTTCAACACCTGACCATCTAATAAAGGTGTTCCTTTACCTGATGGCCCAAAATAATAATATCTGTATAGTAATGGAAAGTTTTATAGCCTAATTGAGCACATTTTTGTATTATGTATCCATTGTTCAGTCACTTAGGATTCAAGCATCATTCAGTCTTTGGATTTAGATGACTTGGCTGGTGTTCTGGGTTGAAATTGTTATAACACATGCATTATTATGCACCTTGTTGCTGGGTAAATAGAACCATACCTTATCATAGCTACGAAGTGAGGTGATAGTTCAGGTGAATGGTTGATAAAAAGACAGACAGATAGGCTTAGTGTATGTAGATGTTGTTGTTAGGGAAGGGTTATACAATAGATGACATAAATATTGGCCACATTATCCCATAGAACAGAATTAATTCAGTTCAGATTTAGTGGGATTTATTAATGTCTAAACTGAATACTGTACTTAATGTTTATGTGCAAACAGAGTGTTTGATGAAATGTGTATTGTACTGTATGTATTTTGAGTTTCTTCCATATAATGTGAAATACAGTACAAGAAAACTTCATTTTACAGTACTGTATACTGACTATAGTAACACATATACTGTACTATTATGTGACAACTTTCTCATTTTATATTGATGAACTTGACTGTAATGTATAAGGGCTTGTAATATACTGCATGGCATATGCGTAACTATACTGCTATAGACATTTCTTGCTTATTCTCTGCATAATATTTTTGGGTTGCAGTTACAGAAGGGTAAATAGAAAATGGAAATTCTGATATTGTACCAATATACAGTACAGGACACTTCAGTATCATAACTTGATAATCATTGCTAATTGGACAGTTGTTTATAGAGCATTTGATTTTTAGTTTAAGGGCCAATTTGTAGGCAAAACAAATTTATTAGTTCAGAGGTTAAAAGCTAGTTTACAGTATGTCCAGTTGTTCTTAGACGAGGATTGTTATCAGCTGAGATAAACCAGCAAGGTCAATGACATACTCGTATACTGCTTACGCATCGTGGTGTGTGTCTGGTCTTTAGGTTATTTCTGAGTCTCAAGCCTAGAGGTTTTAATTTTTTATATCAGTACAGTACTTGTACAGTGTATGCTCTAGAACGGTGGATGAATTGTTTGATGTAGTTGGCTGATGACTCATTTTTTAACACAGTCCAGCCCAAGAGTAACTAGTGCTGTACTGTACTGTACTGTCGCTACATATGTGGAGAAAGTAGTATTTCAACTTCTACAATATCCACAGTATAGTACATATACAATGAGAAGATTTTTAGCTGATTTACTTGGAAAAAAATTGGATTGTCCACAATTGTCTTATTATAATTTGTTTCTTTTTCTTTTTGAGAAGCCAACTGATATGATTTGGCAGTTGTTTATGGTATTTTAACTTGGTTGAAGATAGCAAGTTTCTGTACCTGATTAGATATTGGCATGTGATTGTGCTGACTTGGTAAAGTTTTACTACAGCTTATTTCCTTGCCTCCAGGGGTGTCCCATAGAAGGGCAAGAGAGGGCAGTTACCTTGCTCTGGAAATTTCATGTTGATACACAAATAATGATGTAGTGGCAACTACAGTACCCAATATACTGTACAAGGTCATGGCTCCCAAAATTATGTCACATGACACCTCTGTGAGAGAAATACCTCTGTAGTTGGCAATGTTCATTAGACTCTCTTCCTTTATCATATAGGCTAACCTCAAGTCTGCTGTAATGAATTGCCAGAGTAGGTTTCTTCCCTGGTTTTATTTCCATAATCAGTACAATATGTCCACTTACTATGCTTCCTTATACAGCTATGTGTTATATAATAATTGGTGATATAAGCTTTTGACCTCGATGGAGATAAGGAAGGTCTTCTAAGGTGAAGATCATACCTTGATGATTAGTAAGTTAGTTTGGGAGGTGAAGGTTGGAAAGTAGGTGAAAGAGGGGAGTTGTAGCAAAAGATTAAAGGAATGGAGGAGAGGAGGGAAGTGGGACAGTGTGTGTTAAATAATGTAAAATAGTGGAATTGGAGAGGAATTAAGGGGGAGGGGGTAAATTAGTTAGGGAAGGAATGGGTTACCTTAGTGGAGGAGGAGAGAGGGAGGGATCATGAAACTGGAGGAAGGAGTGAATTGAGTAGTTCAGGAGTAGAATACAAAATAGAGAGCAGAGGATAAATAATTATTGGAGTGTATTATACTGAGTACTGCAAGAGGATGAGAATGAGGGGTTTGGTGGTAAAATAAGAAAGGGAGGCATTTCCTCTCCTTGACCTTTAAAGGTTTTTAGAGTGTGGTGTGTATACTTATAGCATTATATAGGTTTGTATAATATCTTATACTGTATGAACAGCATGATGTAATTGTGTATGGTTAACAGGTTATGAGAAAACAGGAGAATACCTGACAATTCATTGAATAACATTATTATGTTGTGAAATTGCTCATCTGAGTTACACAGGTGCTGTATACGCTAAATTAATCCACTTTCACATTTATGTACTAAACTAATTTTTGAGCAGATGACCAAATTAGTGCATTTGTCGCGGCATTGTATTTATTGGTTACTGTGGCGTAATTATAAGTCATATACTGTACTTATACTTGTAGTACTGCATTTTTATGGTTAATGGTACAATGTGGATTGATTCCTGTTGGCCTTGACCTTTTACAGTCATGGTTTGAAGGTTACTTATAGACTAAGTCTTATGTGTGTGTGCATCTATACATGTAAATGTGCACATGCATGAACATTTTAATGTGAAATATGTATTCTTGTTGACCTTGACATCTGGATGTTATGTGTTTAACTTTAAACTGTGGTGTGTGTGTGTTTGAACTTATCTATGGTGGTAATGTCACATAATGGAAGCCTATCAGTGCTGTGTAAGGCCTGGTTGAGTGTGGTGTGTTGTCTCATATGGTCCACTGCTTGTGATAAATCTCCCCTCCCCTACTGTCTCCTCTCTCATCAACTGTATTGGTGTAGCTGTATGTATTGTTTGGTTTTCTTGTATTCCTACAATGACAGAGAAATTTCATGTTGTTTCATTTTTTTCATTGTATTAGGGTTAATGTTTTTGTTTGTGTTGTAATAACAGCACATGCAATAGACATATCTAGCTTACATTGCATTAATGAAGTTGTGGACATACTTTTACTATTATGACACTTTAATATTTGGGAGAATGGGATCATAAAGTTACTTCGGCACAAATCCGAATAAAGCCTTACCGTTTGAAGTGCCCCTACTATTATGTTGTCATGGGCTCACAGACAGGTCAGACGGAGGTGTCAACCCATGTCAGCATGAAGCGTGCCCACCATCAGGCCTTCCCCACCACGCCTCGTATAGGGGTATGCTGACTTATGGCCCTTTATAAGTTCTTCTCAGTTGTTCCTTCCTTTTCTTTCCACACACTGTTTAGTTCATGGCCGGCCGCGTCTCTGGATTGTTGGTTTTCTCCTCGTTTTGCTTCATTTTACCTGTGTTACCTTCTTTCTTTTGTACTTTCACTCCTATCCTTTACCCTCTTTTCCTTCCTTTTTCTGTTTTATATTTCTTTCATTTATCCCCTTAGTGACTTTCCTTTACTTACCAGCTTTGCTTCACGGTGGGATATATATGCCTGATATCCTGTCTTGTTGCCAGTGTAATCTTGTTCCTTACTCTCTTGTATCTCTGTCTGTTCTTTTGCTTTCACATCTCACAATTTCTCTCTACCATTTTTTATGGTTTTGTTTCTTTTCTTCATTTCTTCCCTATCTCTCGTTCATCAAGTATGTTCCTCTCCTTCATTTTTATTCTCTCTCTTTACCCTTCTCTCTCACTCTCTTCTAGACACATACTTCTTCCCTTTCTCACTCATGTCTTGTACCAGTGGCAGGTTGTGTGATGCTGTAATACATTGCTTGTTTTATATGTGGTGTGTGTGACATGCCATAGTAATACTGTAGTGGGTAATGTTTCCAGGCTTCCAATACAATTGAAGTCAAGTTAATCTATGCTTCAGGAATCCTTTTCATATGATGGTTCTCTCTCTGCTTTTTTATATTAATTAGTAATCTTTTTATTACGAAGACATACAGAAGCTTGACTTGATATTGACTAGATATTATGGAACATAACAATAAGGTATTTGGTGTGCAAGTTAACATTTATGTATCACTCTTACAGCATGTAGAAATTGATCAAAGAAAGTTGTGTGCTGTGAATCTATTTATCTATCTATAGCTCTGACGCCTCGTTCCCTCCGGGAACTCCCCCCAAGGGGGTGGCCACGGCAGAAGTGTGTCCAGTTCTCCCTGTTTCAACACTCCCTCTTTACTTGTTCAAGCCCTCCTCTGCCCCTCACGTTTCTCTCCTTTACATACTCTTCCACTCTGTTCTGCCATCTAACCGGCGGTCTGCCTCTCACACCAGGTCCCACAACTTCACTTCCATACACCTTCTTTACAAATTCCTCGCCTTGCATTCTCTCTTCATGTCCAAACCATCTCAGTGTATTACGCTTCACTCTCTCAACCACTCCACACTCAATACCAATTGCCTTCTCATTCATACCACATCTCTCGTACACACTTTCATATCTTTCTCCATCCCACCTAGACACCCCACATGCTCCTATCAAGTAACTCATTTCCACAGCACCTATTCTAGACTGATGCACCCTACTCCATGTCCATGTCTCTGATGCATATGTCAGTGTTGGTAGGATTATACTATTTCTCAGTCCCCTTTTCACCTCCATACTCACATGCTATAGTACTGTACAACCATAGGTTATTGTGATTCAAAGTGAGAAGCATGTGAAGTACAATATAATATTTTTGGTGTTTTATACCGTAGTGCATTTTATTGGAACTGGCTATGCTTCAGGAATCCCTTTCATATGATGGTTCTCTCTCTGCTTTTTTATATTAATTAGTAATCTTTTTATTACGAAGACATACAGAAGCTTGACTTGATATTGACTAGATATTATGGAACATAACAATAAGGTATTTGGTGTGCAAGTTAACATTTATGTATCACTCTTACAGCATGTAGAAATTGATCAAAGAAAGTTGTGTGCTGTGAAATGCTATAGTACTGTACAACCATAGGTTATTGTGTTCAAAGTGAGAAGCATGTGAAGTACAGTTTTTGGTGTTTTATACCATAGTGCATTTTATTGGAACTGGCTATTGTACTGTACACACAGTAGTTATATTCCCCTACTGTATCAATCATTAGAGGTGTCACATGTGTATATATTATATTATCAAGATGTATCGGTTTCATAAGTTGGTGACTTATCGGCAATTGAAAGTTGAACATTTGGGGAATGTTTTGGCTGAAGATTTTTTGTTTCTGAGTAGACTAAAAGAAACGATTGTATTCCAGAACAGGGCATTTTGGGTTAGAGGTAGCTAAGCCAAAAGAATTAATTCTAATAACAATTGTTAATGAAAAAGCCTCATTTACACCTGTAGATCCTACAGATAATATGCACAGTATTAAATGGTGGAGTTAAACATAGATAAATGAAACTTGGGTCACTCTTCATTATTCATAGAAAATAAGTTTATTTGTTTTAAATTTCTTATATCCTACACTGTATATTATTTTATCTCTTTAATGATGTAATGCTTTTATCACATATATATATTTCTTAGCAGTGATTTCCTTCTGTTTCCTCAAGTTACTAGCCTTTGACTTCTGAAGCAGCAGGAAAATGCCACCAATCAGAGCTCCTCATCAAGTTAATTTTGTTGTGCTTGTCACTCCACTGTCAGCTTTATATTATTGTTTGTCTTACTTCTACAGCATAGTTTGCTCTATTCAAGTACTGTATGCAATATGTTATGGGATAATGCTACTGTAGGTATTCCAAGAGGAAAGGGCAAAACATAAAATTAAGACATAAAAATCTAAATACTATACATATACAATACCAGTATCCACAATTGTATCATTTTCAGTGTAAGTCAAAGTACTAATTAGTGACTTCCCTCCTGCATATTACTTTAAGTACCTGTAGCTCATCAAATATTGTAGATCAGCCATACTGTGTTGTCATAGAACACTTTAGCCTTTGCCTCCACCTGACATACTTAATTTTGTTATCGTACTGTTGATCACCTTAGCCTTAGTATATAAATTTAAAAAATATTATTAAATAATGCTCTTTCTTCCTGGGATAATCTGTGTTTGTGAAGTGTATTACTGTAGTAGCTTGGATATTTCAGGGCTCTTCTCCTGAATAGAACATTTGACGATTCATTTATTTACTGTTTGCTTTCATTTCCGTAGGATAAGGTGAAATATTTGTCGAGGGAATATTTGTCCACAATGGAGAAGAATATGGTAAGCCACCCCTGCCCTGCCTGACTGGCCTTGTCCTGCTTCCTGCCTGCTCCTCCCGCAGAGTTTTCCAGGCTTTCCTTTAGCTTATTCAAGTTTTATATTTCAAGTATAAATGTTGCAGTACATAACTAATTTTCAGGGTGTCACTTCATATATTTTTCTGTAGAAATTATCAGTATTTTATATCAACAACACTGTACATTTTTAGGGTTCAGTTATTATGTAGTCTTTTTTTAATAATTGACACCAGGGGCTATTTGACACTCAAGTTTTCTGTATGGTTGTGTTTGACCAGTATTCCATAACAAAACATCCTCTCCCAAAAAAACTCAATTTGGACTAAGTTGTGTGACACCTTTGTGATACAAGTGACTATGCGTTTGCTCTTTTGAAGGAACTCCTAGTTTGAAGTTTGGTAGTAGTAGTAGTACTGTAATAGTAAAAGAAGAAAGAGAGTAGTGTTTTGATAGAGAGATGCTGGATTAAGGGGATAAATTAATGAAATCATTGATGAATCGAAAAGCTTTTATTTAGGTGGCATGAGAGTGGCATTCAGTGCAAAGGATGAAATGAAAGTGATCATTTGTCATTATAATTGTCCTGTTCATTGTGGTGGAAGTAATTTCACATCTGCATCAAGACAAAGTTGATTTGTGCCGTTGTTTAGTGTTACTTGCTCCCACTCACTCCTATCTTCTACTAATGCAGGTACTCATGTGCCGTTACTGGATTTCCATACTAAGAACCACTGCGTGTTCTTCAATAATAGTTTGGCATTTGTGTCTGGCTAATGATGAGGAATAAAAGCTTAAGTGTTCAGTGTATGTGTAATGTGTGGCACTAATCATTTTGCATATACAATTCTGTATTCAGTACTTTTTATATTTACAGGATCTCAAAATTTATTCGGCTCCCCATGCTCTGATACTTGAAACAGAGATCACTGTTACAGAATTAGTTAATATGTACAGTCGGCAGCATAAGTTCGCTTCATTTCCACCTGCGTATGTATGAGCTATCGGGATGTTGTAACACAATTTGAATGCGAAAACGACTGATATACTTTTCATATGGTAAATTACACATGTTGTTAGAATAGAAACTGGTTCAAAATACAATACAAAATGCAAGTCATATTAGCATTAATCGGTACATGAGATGGACGCAAATTTATGCTGCCAGCTGTACATGGTTCAGAACACCTCATGTGGCATGACATAATGGATCGTGCTGTAAGGGTGCCAAGAAAATATTGAGAGCCCGTATGTTTAAGATATTCAGGTTGTTTTTTATACAATACTATTCCAAGTAGTACCATGTACCTGAAACAAATCTTGACTATCAGATTTCTTGTTCATTGGATCACTTTTAGGTTTGTAGTATTGTAAGCACTGTACCTCTAAAAACAGTGGTTCAAAGTCTGGTCCTCTTGCTTTGGGTGTATTTAAGTTTCTTTTTTGTCAGTTAAGTACAGTAATAGAATTTAAGTACAGTGTGGTGACTCATAAATGAACAAGCTTACATTATATTTTGATAATGGTACTATGTCATGAATGCAATTACAGAATTGTAAAAGAAGTGTATATGGGTAATACAGATCTTCATGGTGATTTTATGACTGAAGTATAAAGTGAACAGTATGATAAATGGATAATATGGATACTGAACTATATGGAGATTGTGGAGACTGAAATAGCTTGTGGAAAAGGAAGCTGCTACTGTGAACCTAACCCTTGTGCAAGCAGACATATATATCTAAGAGTGTCTGTGTTTTGGTTTTGTTATAGGAAAATTAATAAGAAATTAGTGGTTCTTAAACGTGCAGCAGAAAGAAAATACAGGACTGGAAGTTTGTAGGGCTATTATTAATTCAACATGTACAGAAGCCATCTATAGTGTTGAGGTACTATGTTTCCTGGCTATGTAACCCTTACTAAAAATGCTATGGGGCCAGAGTAATAATCTTTGACAATTTGGACCACATTTATTGCTCATAGCAGTTCAGTAGTTTACTTGTTAATTGTTAGCACATTGTCCAGTTGAGTAGATTTTTTTCTTTGGTAGTATTGGAGGTGTTTGTGCAAGCCAATTCTACTAGGCTGTTATATGCTTAGTTATAAATGACAACAACAGTTCCCCGTTGGGGTTAGTTGATCATAAACGTCCACTCAAGTGTGTGTACTGTAGTTGTAAAGTAATATGCACTATATACAGTATCATTATGAATGCATTGTCACATATATTGGTACTGGAATATTTTGAAGAAGTGTCAAGGCAATACTGTATGAGAGTTGTATTCTCTAAAAATTTTAATAATATATTTTTCTCATACTCTGTAGTTACAAAGAAAAAAAAAGTTTTGAAGTGCAAATTACTACTTGGGTATTCTTAAGCAATGCAGTGAAAATTTAGAAAATGTAAAACTTATATCAATAATGGATCCCTTCCTAAGTAAAGTATCCTCAATGTCTTGAGATGAAACAAATGGTCCTAACTTTTGCCCCCAGACCATCTGCAAACCATCACCTTTCACCAATGATGAGGAGGCGGTGCGTGAAAGTGATGCCTGTGACTACAGTACTAAGATTACCCTGGATATGGCCCGGGCCGGCACTGCCCCAAGGCCCATTAGAGTCTATGCTGACGGCATCTATGACCTCTTCCACCAAGGTCATGCCAGGCAGCTCATGCAGGCCAAGAACCTCTTCCCTAATGTTTATCTTCTGGTTGGTGGTAAGTTTTACGAATGTTATCCACGTTTTGGTTATTATGATAGGAAATATTATATTTAATTTACTTGTTTCTCTTTATTTGGCAAAGGGTTGCATTACTTATTATTGTATGGATGAATTACTTATAGACAATATTCAGGGATTCCTTTTGTTGGCAAGAGGAATTGTATGAGTGTAATTTCTTTGTAGCCAAGTGGAAATGGTGCTGAGCCATCTTCTAAAGAATCTAAGTTGTTGTAAAACCTCTCATTTATAAAATCAATGATACTGCTGTTGATATTACATTTTGTTGGAAATAACTTCTCTTAACCATTAATAGCAATTTATCCTGTAAGGTAGAAAGGAGAGGTCAGTTTCTTTGTGACCATTCCGTTAATGATTATGGCATACGGCAATAGAATAGGTAGCTAGTTCATTCATATTGTCTCCTGTTTTCTGTTGTGTAGTGAACAGTGACTCTATGACCCACCGGAGGAAAGGAAAGACTGTGATGACAGAAGATGAGCGGTATGAAGCGGTGCGTCACTGTCGTTATGTTGATGAGGTTGTGCCTGATGCTCCTTGGGAACTAGAGGATGATTTTCTTGAAGCCCACAAAGTTAGTATGGTTAGCTTGTTATGTACATTGTTAAAAATGTCCATAGATGACTTTAAGAACATAAACTGCAACTTTTTTCCCTACCCATTAATATATTTGAGACTTACATTGGCACATAAGATTTATACCATTAATGTTGCTCATCCCTTCCTATTTTACTCAGATTGACTTTGTAGCACACGATGACATTCCGTACACAACTGGGAGTGCGACAGATGTGTATGCGCACATCAAGGAGCGGGGTATGTTTGTGTCAACGGAGCGCACTGAGGGAGTGTCAACCAGTGACGTTGTGTCACGCATCGTCAAGGACTATGATGTTTATGTCCGCCGCAACCTGGCACGTGGCTACAGTGCCAAGGAACTTAATGTTTCCTATATCAATGTGAGTTTCATTTAACAGTGTGTTTTCTTTATCTGTGTGTTTCCTTTATCGATGTGAGTTTACTATAAGTTAAGTTTCCCATCTGAATATGAGTTGTTGTTACCTCAGCAAGATTATTTCAATCTGGTATTAGGCATCAATTCATAGATATTATCATGAAACTAATAAATTTTGATGTGCAGTGACTGTAATGTTGCCATTCCTCATCTGCAAGAATTACTGTAATGTAACCCTGTTTTGTGGATGGCCAAGGGTACATTTGTTATTCATATGCAGTGTTGTTATATGTCATTTTCCCCATAGGAAAAGAAATACCGGCTACAGAACAAGATAGATGACCTCAAGAAGAAAGGGAAGGAGATGATGGAAGACATAGAGGGGAAGCGGACAGACCTCATTCAGAAGTGGGAGGAGAAGAGTCGGGACTTCATTGATGCTTTCCTCATGCTCTTTGGGCGTGATGGCCGATTAACACAGTACTTGGCAGAGAAGAAAGATTCTGTTATGATGGCTCTTTCCCCACCTTCTTCACCCAAACTAGGTTCTCAGTCGTCAGAGGATTGTAATAGGTAAGGTTATATGTGCAGTCATATTTTGTCATATACATTGTGTCCAGCTGACCATCTTTGTGTCTTGACTGATCCTCTGACTGAATTATGATAGACATAACTGTGAGATTTCGGTCTGTGTGATTTTAATGTATTTATTTTTTCTTAGACAATTATTCCACTGCTCATAACTCAATATGAACTATAAGTCTTATCTTACTTCCATTTGTGTTAGTGAATGCATTCTGTACATGAGAGTTTGTCCTTACCATCCCTGTGCATTGTAAGTGTTCCTTCAGTGCACTCTTGACTTGTGTGTTGTCTGTAAGTATGTGTGTGTTCTTTTGAGCCTAATTATACATAATGCATTCCGACAGTCCTCCAGCGAAGACCTCCAAGTTTGACTTCTCAAGCCGACCAGGTGCCTCTCTGGTTGACGACGACTACTCTGATGATGAGGAGCCTGGTAGTATCTGAGGCTAGCTGCTCCCCCATCCTTCCTTTACTTCCCTACCCGGCACTTTCACTTCACCATGGGCTGCTTTGTCTTCAGTTTGTATGATTCCAGTTTCTCCACATCAAACTCTACACTTCAATTCAAGATTTATTAAAATACTAATATTCACAAAGATTATATCAGCCTCCTTATGGAATGCTCCACTTGCAGATGAACTCTCCATGTCAAGATCTTCAAACTTTACTTTTACTTCACAGTTTGAACTTCACTTCTCATCACTTTAAGATTTGTATAAAACTTCCCTCTTCACCCTAAGATTCTCTTCTTCATTCTCCTTCTAGGCCTATGCAACACTTCAGTATCTGTGTAACATTTCATTCCACACCAAGTGATTGTGTCTTCCATGGTTTTTGTAACACTCCACTTCAACAGGTACACTTGTCCATTCCCTCCACTTCAAGACTTTATACCCTTCAATCTGAAAAGTTACACTTCATTTCTCACCATGTGTTGTATATCACACCTCAAAATAATAATTATAGATATGGACTTTCCTCTCTATTCCAAATATTTTCAACACTTTTTTTCCCTTGAGATTCATACACTTTATCACTTGATCCCCTTTGAGATTTTACACACTCGTCTTTCATGTGATGTTCTCGTGTCTACATTGTCCATGTAGAAAATTTTCGACCAACATATAAGCACTACTGCTCGTTTGTATATATGGTAGTTGTTGCTTCACACATACAGTAATGCACCAGCCATTGTACTATGTATTTTGTTTTCAACAATACATTGGTAAAAGTTTAATATAGGCTATATAAACTATTCATAGTTCATTCATTCTTGTTAGTAGTAATGAATGTTATGGCAGCACATACATAGTCTTATCCAGAGCACTGGGCAAATTATACGTAAATATCAATCAAAATCAGTTTGTTTAACATGGATGCAACACTTGCAGTTTATGTATGACAGTTACTCACAATATTGTTATTTTTACACACAATCTCGACAGTTTATCGTGTTACCAAAACCAAAGTTATTTTTCTGCATTGGTGTCAGGAATTCAGCTTTAGCTAGATCTCAACAGCCAAAGAATATCCACTATGAGAGGCATTTTTATAACTAGCCAAAGTTATGAGTTGAGTGGTGATGTGTTGGGGAAGGAGAAAACCTTCGAATAATGCAACTAGGTTCCTGATGATATTACAAGAATTTGAGAAGATCCTTCCCTCCCTTATATTTATGAAATTTATTCTATAGGTGAAGTCATCAGTTGAAGAGAACTTCCTGAATATTATATTTTATTACTGGGGCAGGTCAGTACTTGTATACACATGAAATTCCTCACTTTGTAATAATACAAATGGAAAAAGCAACAAAAGGAATATATCACTGTTAGTCCCAACAATTTATATTATAGTAAACTATATCTCATTACATTTATGTGTTTCTTACTTCCCACATTAATCTTCTTGTTTGTATATTTTACTATTGTCTTCCTCCCCACAGATTTATATACACATATACTGTACAAGTTTGGCTCGGTCTAGTAATGATAAATTGTAAGTGAAAATGTGTGTGCACACATATGCATATTCACATCCATGCCGACTGTGTAATACTATATGCCTGCATGAACATCATGCCATTGTATGCAAGTTTTTATTGTGGCATAGATTTATTTTTATGTATGTTGCACTTTCATTGCAGCACGATATACAGAACAGTATAATAATTATAGAAGTATGCTTTAATCTATCAGTCATTATTTTTCTTTTCTTTTTTCAGTATTATACACCCATTTGCATTCTCCTAGTTTTATATCTTACAATAACCTCTTCAACAGTAGTTGGTTTTACTCATGTTCACTTACTACTAATTGTACATTATATATTTGTGTAAACTGATTTTAATGTACTACAGGTATCAATATGGGAATTGCACAAGTGAATGTATAATGGCCTGGCATTTACATTTGATACATGTTCATTAGACATAAAATTATCTCTTCAAGTGTACAGTTGGACACAGGAATTCGTGGTACAGCTGAGGTGGTAAATGCTTAGCTCCTCCCAGTATGAAATTCCTTAATGACCAAAAAGATTTACCAGGGGCAGAAACTATGATGTGGGATATCGACGATAAGCAAATACCGGACAAAAGTCACTGGTTATGAGAGAGACAAGCATTTTCCACCTGGGCTGTACCACGAATTCCTGAGTCCAACTGTGCATCCAGACATGGAAATTCATGATACAATGGCTGGCATGACTCAAAGGAAAGGGCAACTATGTTTGTTTTATAAGCTTATACTGTATTTCTATTAAAGCAACTTTATTAAAACCTCATAATAGTGGTCAAGCAATGGGCTGTGAAGGAAGCACACAAATACCACAAAACATGAAATGCTTTGGCCATTATACTGCATTCAGCTATACACTGATCAGGCAGGAGCTGACTTTTATGCGGTATATATGAAAGTGCTCTGCAAGTCTTACAACTTAGGATATGGGCAAAACAAATATAGCATACTCTAAGTTTCAGTATTCTGCCATGCTTTGAACTTTCATCTTGTGGTACTTGTTTGCACTTGGAAAGTTGCTCATCATTGAACAACAAGTGGTTAAGGTGATGCTGGGAAATTATAGGGGCCTGATTCTTCATAGCCGCCATGTTAGAAATAAGTCTACCTCAGTTTTGGTACAGTTACTAGCAGAAAACCTGAGACACCCACTCAACCATCGCTATAAAGGGTAGCGCGCCACAACTGCATTATGTTTTGGATAGTTTTAACTTAATTATAAATTTTCAATTCAGCCGCTGGTGAATACGACGCTCCCATCCGTAGTGAGCAAACCATCATAACAACAGGTGACTGGGTGTTTTTGGCTTATCTGCAGCCAACTGTACATGTTTGATATGTTTTCCATTTAGCACAAGACCATTAAGTGACATGGTTTAAGTGGATCATAAAAGCATTAGTAAACATTTGAGGGATATAAATTCAGGGATTGAGTTTTTAAAGTACTGTAGTTAGTAGAAATTTAAGTTAGTGTTATAGTCATTTTGTAGTTGTGCCTGTGCAGAAATTTATATTGGTGTCTGGAAGTGAATGAATGATCAACCTTGGTTAAGCAATCCATGAAATTTGTAACGTTAAAGATCCTTATTATAGGAAGTACTGTGTGTGATGGAAAAAGGAAGGGAGAGTGCAGCTTGCATTACAAGTTTCTGATGTCCACATTCTAATATACCACAATACCTACTTTACCTGTTTCACATATTATACTCTTCCTGTGTAATCTATTGTGCAGTTGTGGATTGAAGTTTTATTTTCTCATCTTGCTTTTCAGTTAATTATCGTGTGTCTTCTTTCCTGTCAGAACTATATTATGTACATATTGTGTCTCCTGCCTTTTGGTACTTTGTTCAGTACTGGACAGTATCTGTATTTATTGTATATGTTTGTGTACTGATGTGTTCATTCATTATACGAACAACTATACACTCATTCACATCCTCTGTCCTACAGTTTCAATGTATATTTTGTCGGGTAGGAAGTGACTTCTTCCCCAAGACTGTAATCATAGTTTATATTTCCTATATTAATTACTGTACACTGCTGGTATTTGCAGGTCTTATATTATGTATACTGTATATATTTTGAGCCTTCAGCTTTTTTATATCTTGTGTTTACTGACAAATATTTTTTATATATATTTATTTTTTTCCGTCTTCCTTTCTTGAGCTATATACTGTGCATGAGAACTTTTAGGCTAGACAATGCTGGGAAACAGGATCAGATGAACAAAAATAATGGTGATCTGTTGCTTGGAATAGTTTGGAGGAATCAGTTACTCCAGATTTGCCAACACTGTACTTCCCCCTTAATGACAGGTCTCTTTATTTATATCACGGTTTACTACATTGTGTTCATAAGTGATCCTCTTCCTGCCGTAGTATACAGTACTGTCATGTTCATATATTAACCAACACATATAGGCCTCATGTATCATTAGTATGTAAAGAACAAGGCAAGCTATAATTGCCCAGGAATACGTATCTTGAAAGTTACTCCATTTCATTTATCTTTTTGGCGAACTAGACGTTATTGACTGCCATTGAACGTATGAACAAGCAAAGTTGATCAAATCTGTTCCTTGTAATGATGTTTGTTTAGTGGAGGCTAGGAATGAATTTTAAACATATAATATATTATAGGAGGTGTAGGTTTTATTCTGATATTTAATTCATGATTGGTTTTATAGGTTGTATGATACTACACTTTAGTTCTGGCTATACGGCATACAGCTGAATTATATTGTAAAGTATGGTCCTATGTCATAATCATGTCACGTTTGAGCTTCATAGATAATTCGTCATACACTTTGTGTTCAATATTCCACACTTATGAATATATTTTTGCCACTAAATTGCTCATAGTACAGGACATTATACTAAAAATACAGTTAGCCCCACTCTATCATTTAGCTCTGCCAATCATTCTTTCCAATCAAATGTGAATCCTAACAGTTTGCTGTACTGATATTCTAGACAGGTTAAAGTTACTCTAATGTGGTAACTAATTCATAACTTTGATTATAGTAATAATGGTTAGCAATGTTTAGTGTTGAAAGTGAGAGTGGAGCCAATGGTATTTAATGTGTAATTGTGACCATAGATATGCAGAATATTATACAGTAGGAAATGCTATATGCCCTTCACAGTTGTAACTCGGGAATATAGCTGTTGGTTGTAGATATGTATATCTCATAGCTACATAAAGAAATATAAGACTTTTCTCTAATGTACTGGATGTTGAACACACATCAAGGAGGTGACCAAAGTACTGTACTGAGTTTTCTAAGACCCTTCCTGTCTTTAATAGAGATGTATTCTATTGGGTGGTAATAGATTATTAAAACAAGGGGAGATGATTGTTACATTTGTTGAGGTGTGAGAAGTTATAGATATATAACCATTAAAATGGTATGAAATGCATTTGGGATGCACATTTAATTAATCATTCCTCTATGGAACAGAAAACAAAACTACTTCTCTTTTGTCCAACGGTATGCTAAGTATGTATTTTCATCCGTGACTCATTTCAGGCATAACGGATGAAACTATACACCATAATCATGTTGCAACATTTTCAGACACACTGTGATGTTGTACACTCGCAATCCAAAATTTGTAATCAGGTCTTGTTGAAGTTTCGAATCATTTGACATACTAGTGAACCAATTACTACGCTTATCCTGTTTCATATTTGCTTGAGCTCGCTTAATACTCGATCAGGCTATTCGAATCAAGCCTGGATACATATTTTAGATAGCGAGTGTGCTGGTAAACACAGGAACTGGGGCACTGTGTTGGGAGTCCACATGATAAATAAAATGATAATGCTGGCTATATTATTGTAAAAGGGTGTAGTGATGAGTGTTTCCTGCCAGCTGTCTCATTGGTGACCACTGCATCATGTTTTGTACTGTTGATGTGACCATAAACTATTGGTTCACAAGCTTGTGTTTTATTCACTCAAAGAGAATTGCATATATCCTTCATTCTGGAACTTATAACAGTTTCATTAGGTTAGGTCATGCTAATTCCAGAACGTTGGTATTGGTATATATGGTTACTTACGTACTGTTTAGTTCCAGAAAAAAAATATCGTCCTTCCTCCCTAGATAGCCAGTCCACAGTCAGATAAGGATTTAGAGTGAAATAGAGTAGTCAAACCTATTGGCAACAGTCATTTTCTTTGGAGGAATATGTTGAGTGGAAGGAGTACTTCTGCAATCGTACAGCTGGTTGCAACGACACCCAACACCTCATTCACTTTTTTCGTACATTAATGGCCTCTCGACAGGTGGCTCAAGCTGCTACATACAATGGTGTCTTCTCATCGTCCCAACAGATGGCGTGAGTTTGGTTTTCCTCTTGTCTCGGCTGTTGTACTCCTCTAATCTCTACACACACATACACAACAGCCTTGCAGTATTCTTTGCTCTCGGATTCGTCATTGAGAATTCGAAGGTCTGAATTAGTCCTACTGGTTAAAGTGGTGGATCTTTGTACATATTGTTGAGCATGTTATTATTCATATTATAATTTGTTGGCGTAGGGAAGTGCGTCCCCATCGCCCACCATACATATATAATTGTGATGGTGCAGTCAGCCTCGTATCCCCTACGATACAGGAGGGGGGGGGGTGATGGGGGGGGGGGGTCCTCGTTCTCTAACAATACTCCACCAAAGGCTCAAATACTTTCGAAACTGGACCCATTGCCTTTCGAGGGGTCCTGCACTGGAGCTAGAGCCTCCCCACCCCTTGAAACAAGGGAATTTGGGCATTAATTAAATATTAAGTAGACACAGAGCACAATAACCGTCACATGTGCGTCGAGAATGTCTGAAAATACTCAAAATGGTTAATATTACATTATCAGTTAATACTGTTTTCCACCACCGCGGTGGGCGGTATATCTCATCATAACATTCCTGTACAGTACCACCGGTTAACCTATGTGCGATGTCTTTCATGCTTTTTGGGTGAGGTGTATGAGTTGGGAAGGTTTGGGGCACTGGGTTGTCCTGGTTCAGAGGAAATGCTGTTCCGAAGGCGGATGAGTCCACCTTTTTGGTGGTCCAACGGCATCCCTGAGAGGAGGTTTAGAGTTGAAGCCATAGTCGCAAGCCCGATCTTCCTCCAACTCTCTCCTCTCCCTTCCATACGGGGCTTGGCGTATTCTTCTCTTCCTCTTCCTATTATTTCTTCCTGTTGAGGGCTGGACCTATCCAGAAATAAGGAATTTGGCATCCTCTACCATAACCTGGCCTGTTCTATCTGTCTCTCTTACTATTTCTCATTCCTTCTGGGTAGCTGGCGAGATCGCCCGATTGGGTGGCACAACAGGGGAGGCAACTGTTGATGGGTTCATTGGCTCGGGGGTACCATTGAGTGGCACAACAAGGGAGGTTATGGGTTCGTTGGCTCGGGGTACATGACCGTGAGCCAGTTGTCCCCTCTTCTGTTGCCTTCGACGAAACAGATCTCAATATCTCCCCGACATCTTTTTGGGGGTCCGAGCATCCGCGCCGCTTCGGTCAACCAGACTCGGGACTGCTCGGACAGACAGTCTGGGGAACTACAACAACAACAACAACTGTTTTCCACCGTCTTCTGGTGGTGCCTGGGGTTAGTAGAGTGGTAGTGTTATGGGTTCGATGATTGTCACTACACTCAGGCCTTGTCATTCCTTCTGCAAGACTCCTTCGTGCCCACCACTAACACCTTCTCTCTCGTCCTACGAGGTTAATTTCTGAAACGTTTGTCGTACGAACATTAATTCATACAAAGACGTTTGCTAACAGTAGTCTAATCACGGTAATTAAGATAATATATAATGTCATGGGTGAGAATGAAAATGTGTGTGTTATATAGGCCTATGTATATTTTTTGCTGCTTTTGTCGTTAACATTATTATCATATATATTTTTTTACTCACAATGCTTATATTCTCTCGTTTGATTTACTGACCAACACTAATCCTCCCTAACTTTCAACAAGGTGATAATACAGTATATATATATTTACATACAAACAACCACAACACACACGTATCAAAACAAAATACAGCATCCTCCCACTCACTCACACACCCACGCACTCACCCACAGACCCACCCACTCACCCACTCACCAGACAGACATTGGATCTCCCCATCTCCCCTCACAAATTGACAGCCTTGTTACATGATATTCTTTTTAATAAACTAACTATTTCTTAAGTGTCACACGAGCTGATTCTCTTTGTTGTGTGTACCCATAACTCGAGAAGGTTAATTAATTTGTTTGTGGTGTTGATGTCTCTTACAGTACAGTCTCTCACTCAGGGACGGTCGCTTTGTTTACACTGTTGGATTCATGGATGACGTTCAGCAGGTTTGTCTTTTCGTTGTTTTGTTGACTGGTTGCACGATTTTTTTTTTTTTTTTTGTCCTCATTCCTGATTTATATATCTTGTTTTATTTTCTTTTATTTTCATTCTCTCTCTCTCTCTCTCTCTCTCTCTCTCTCTCTCTCTCTCTCTCTTTAAGAACTTTAAAACCAAACACTTTATTCCTAAACAACAGACATGGTTGAGCCTCTCCTTTAAATACCCCTCAATGGATTCCACCGTAGGGAAACAGCAAATATATTAGGCAACATGTAGAATGAACAATCTAACTCTTTTTCTCATGTTGTCTTAGTTCCCTTACTTCGTTGTCTGTGGTAATATCGGTCAACACAAAGTCGTAAATGGTTTCTTCTTCCGTAAACGGGTATAGTCCTATATGCCACATAAACCTAACTCCATCTGCTGGGTAGGACGTGCAGTGGATGTAATAGGGTGCTACAGGGGAGACACAGCAGACCCTTACTGAATACCTTGCTTTGTGTATTATTTTATTATCATTATTATTCATTCATCATGTATTATTTTATTTCCATTATTATTTATTATAGTATAAGATGATTCAACAGCGTGCACATTTCAGAGTCACAGATCCTTACTGCATGCCTTGCTTTGTGTATTATTTTATTACCAAGATTATTTTATAGTATAAGATTATTCAACAACGTACACTTTTCAGACACAAATGATTACTACATACATTGCTTTGTGTATTATTTATTACCATTATTATTTATAGTATAAGATGATTCAACAACGTACACTTTTCAGAGACACAAATTATTACTGCATACTGTACCTTGCTTTGTGTATTATTTTATTATCATTATTATTTATTATAGTATAAGATGATTCAACAACGAGCACATTTCAGAGGTCAGGTCTTCTTAAGTCCTCACTTGTCTCAGGACAGGATGTGGAATAGTTTGTGTGCATTCCTTCAGGACACTCGAATTAAGGACCCTGTGATCATCCTGTATGAGAATTGGAGGCTTCTGATTCCTCCAGACTATACCACGAAACAAACTCCTTACATAATAGGTGGCGATTTGTGGCAATGTTTGAAGGACTCATTTACTCCAATTTTATGACTACATCACAGGGTTCCTTAAGGGGGTAATTCACTTTTGTTACATTGGAGTGCCTTGATTCCTCAAAGTATGCCAGGAAACAGGACCAGATGAACAAAAATAATGGTGTCCTGTTGCTTGGAATAGTTTGGAGGAATCAGTTGCTTCAGATTTACCAACACTGTACTTCCACATTAAGGTTTACATTAGAATATTTTCGTCTGCATGGAGAGAGAGAGAGAGAGAGAGAGAGAGAGAGAGAGAGAGAGAGAGAGAGAGAGAGAGGGGGGAGGGGAATGAATGGTGCCTACTTGTTTTGCATTTCCGTGGTTAAAAGGAAAGAGGGAATGAAGGGAGGGAGAGAATGAAGGAGGGATTGATGGAGGGAGAGAGGGAGGGAGGAGGGAGGGGGGAGAGGGATTGATGGAGGGAGAGAGAGGGAGAAGGAAGAATGGAGGGAGGGGGAGGGAGGGAAGGATGGAAGGGGGAGAGGGATTGATGGAGGGAGAGAGGGAGGGGGAGAAGGAAGGATGGAGGGGGGAGAGGATTGATGGAGGGAGGGGGGAGGGAAGAATGGAGGGAGGGGGAGGGAGGGAAGAATGGAGGGGAGAGGGAGGGAGGGAGGAAATATAGCCAAATCCACTCTCTTAATTATGTTACTATATAGGATCTGAACCACAAGTTTCCCTTCCTTCCCTCCCTCCTTCCTTCCCTCCCTCCTTCCTTCCTTCTTTCCTCCCTTCCCTCCCTCCTTCTTTCCTTGGTTCTTTCCTTCCTTCCTTCCTTCTTTCCCTCCTTCCTTGGTTCTTTCCTTCCTTCCTT
>JAWQEG010004041.1:0-41675 GCA_033782935.1 Petrolisthes cinctipes | reverse complement strand
AAATTATTTATTTCACCTCCCCCCCATAGCGGCTGTTACCGTGAGCTGTTTTGATACAATGATGTTTCAGGAGTTCAGCTTTTCCAACGGAGTTCCTTCCTATTCCTTTCCTTCTTACAAATAAACCCATACCTTACTTTCCAAAAAGTATATTATTTCTCCATATTTTTTCAATGTTCACTTCCCTTAGAGTTTTAATTACAACGAGCGAAAGTACACGGCGTTGTTTAATTTTTCTAATGCAAAAAACAACGCTCTTTGTCACAGCAGAATTTTAGCGACTTGCAATGCGAAACGTGAAGTAATTTCCAGTTAGTTATTTGAAATGCGATATTCCCAGAAATTTTCCGGAATTAATGGTTAGTCTGTGTGTCAAGATTTGGCTTGTGCTGTGAACACCTTACTTGGTATTTGGCTTGTGCTGTGAACACCTTACTTGGTATTTGGCTTGTGCTGTGAACACCTTACTTGGTATTTGGCTTGTCCTGTGAACACCTAACTTGGTATTTGGCTTGTCCTGTGAACACCTTACTTGGTATTTTATTACCCATACACATGTTAACAATTCTCAGTACAACAGCAGGTCTTTGTAACATTTCACATTAAAAATCTCAATGAGGCCAAGAAAATATAGCAGACTTACATAATTTAGCCATTTTATACAATTACATAAATGAAATATAGTAGTGAAGGGAGCCGATATAATCGTCCCACCTATATGGTTTATCAGCAGTGCATAACATTAATTGTTCTTACTGCAACATACGATGTTCAACATTATCAGTGAATGTCTTTAATTCATTTTTCTTTTTTCAATGTGAGTATAGTTTTCATCATCTATATATGACTGGAGCATAAACCAGTTTAGAGTTTCCACAAAAAGCCACGTTTGTTCTGTGAAAAGTGAGCATAAACTCCATAAATGTGTTATCAGCATCAATTAAAAATGCTTCAGTACACTTTATTAACCCCACTATCAGCAAGACGAAATAACTTAATTATTTCTTACCACATACAGTTCTGACAAAACTGATCACCTTTCCTATGGTTTCAAACCTATAATCGAGGTAAAGTTTTTTTACACCTAAGTACAATCCACCTGTAAGCAGTAAGTGTGTATTGCTTCCATATCACATTTTTTCACTCATAGTAATGTATGTTTTCTTCTGTGTTGAAGGTTACTTTCTTGAGCCATTAAGCAAATATATCATTACTACATAATGTATACACATTTACAACATACTTGTCACCCTACCTATCTGACAGTGAACACTTTGATCCAAGATTCGTATTATCGTAAATAAATAAAGGAATTTTCACAAACCTATCAAATGTGTAATTGCTTTCCTTTTTGACCTCTCTATAATTGTTATTGTTGACAGTCACTGTTCTTCACCTAAGACTATCAACAGTGGTGTTCCTCAGGGCTCTTTCCAATCACCTACTCTTACTGTCCTTTTCATCAATGATCTTCCTCGCTGTAATTCCCCGTTTATCCACTCCTATGGCAAAGATTCCACAGTGCATTACACCATTCGGTTTGACATCCGACCATCCAAACAGCTCCTCTCCAAATCTTATGGTGATGAAGTGGCACGCCTGACCTCTGATCTTTCCCTCTTCTCTGATTGGGGAAGCAAAAAGCTCGTGGCTCTCAATGCCTCAAGATCATAGTTGTTTCATCTTTCAACTCGCACTAACCTTCCAAATGACTATCCTCTCTTCTTCAGTGACACACAACCTGATCTTTCTTATTCACTCAATATTCTTGGAATCTTTTTCTCTCACAATCTCTCTTGGAGAGATCATAGTTTTATTACCTCTTTTTCTATAACTGTTCCACAACACATTTACACAGTTCTCTTTTGAACTCTCAATGCATGCTTCCTCCCCTCAGAAGAGCTTGTAGCACTCGCCAAGCTACTCGATCTCACTCCTTGTTTTTCCAACTCCTTAATGCTACAGTTAACAGGTACTCACAGTTACAAATATACATAACTAATCACCTCTGAATCACACTTCCTACATCCATCTTTCCCTCTGAGTTTGACTTAAACTTGGTCAAACACAATGTGTCTTTGCATGACGAACATATTAGGACATGACTTTGGACCTCTCCCACTCATTTCAGTTTACAAACGAGGACAAATATGTTGGCTTATTTAGACCTATAGTTCATTTAATTCTCAATATAGAATAATTAATGATGAAAATATGTATTTAAGGATTACTAGCAAACAAGAATGGCAATAGGACCCTTAATGTTCATTGTTTACTTAGAAAGTCACTCAACAGTAATCCCCAGGTCTCCCGTCAGCATATTAACCAAGTCCAACTATGTAGATGTCATAAGGGTCCTCTCAGCCAATCAGAACGCTTGCTGGGCCAGCCTCAGGTCTCTCAGCCAATGACAGCTCGTGGTACAAACCAGATTGCAGCTGACATTGTATCCATCACAAACAATAATTTCCATTATCGTTCTTACCATAACTTGATCAATATATCTTTTTCGCTCACAGATCCTGTATCTAAAAAGACATATTAGTATCTGTAACTAATTATGATATCCATATCTACGAAAATATATATATAAATACTCTAGGTAGAACGTGGCTGTGGCAGTTTAATGACTGGTAACACAGTCACGTAGTAAGTAAGTAGGCAAAAAGCATTATGAGTAAAACTCTGATTTTAATATTTACGTACATACCTTTAGTTTACTTTTGGCCCGAAATACCCACTGCAGAGAAGATATTGTTATGATTCCAGTGCTGCCAGATACAAATAAATGTCCCCATTTTAGAGTAATGTATAGGGTTCCAAAGGGCTGACAAGTCGAAAAATTGGGAAATTTTCCTAGAGATGCATACTCCTTTTTATTAATTAAACCATTGATGATACGAGATTTATAACATTCCAAAAACACTCGATAAGTAGCCGCCTTAATGTATAAAGGGAATTATTTTTACTAAGATATTATCGTGACTACTATCCTATAATTTTGTGCAGATTAGGGAATGTACTGTATAAGGAACAAGCAGGGTTATTTAATATTATGATATAGCTCAATGACTTTCAAACATCTATACTAAACCAAGCTTTTTTTTTGTACTCTTTTCTCATTGTTATACTATACAAAATAATTAGTTGGCTTATGAATTTACTGGACTTAAGTGTCCTAAAGCAATGCTAGCTCATGCTAGATTATATTTATCTAATACCAGGATCTAAATAGGCCCAAACTAACTTGCCAATTTTTAATAAAGAGAGATCACAGAGAAGCCTAACAAGTACTAATTCAGCCAATGGTCACCGCTCATTGTGTGTTTCAGTCCTATTGAGAGTTAAGTGTTATATTTATCTCGCAAATTAATTCATTGGTTTTCTGTTGATGCATTGGTTTCAATAATATTTCTAGTGTGGAGAGGGCCTAGGAGTTATTATTGTTATAATTGAAGATTGGTTTTTCATTGGAATGTAGAATTTACAGAAGGCTTACATAAAAATACTACATTACTATAGTCTACACTGGCCTTTTAATAACCTGATGATAATTTACTAGTTTAGTAATACTGTACTGTATAGTACAGTATATATAGATATTGGATAGTAACATAATGAGTTATTATGATATAAATAAGATTTTACCAGTGTTGCGGGTGAAGCCAAGCCTAGGGGGTAAGTTCCACCCACAAGAACTTAGTCAGACTGGATAATATGTAAACACATGTGGAGGCTTTGGTTTTTACTTTAAAAGAGGTCGTATTTACAGTATGTTCAGTAATCACCAATAATTCAATACCCTTTCAATAATCACTAGTGGAAGATATAATAATAACAAACACCTATCACCAAGACTAACACAAAAACATAGCATATAATATAATTTAATATAATAGGAAATACTTAACAGCACAGAGTAATCCCAAAATATACCAGTTACCAAGTCACGGCTCACTAAAAGTCACAGGGACAACACAGGGAGAAGGCCCGCACAGTTTGACTGATTCAGGTGCTTGCTTGCTTGTTGGATTTTTTGGCTATCAACCAGTGGCATATAGCCAAAGGTCATTAAGCTAATGGTTCCATTTTATTATATCAATCTATATAAGGTCATAAAGTTTTGTCTCCCTCAGAAAACTCATTAGTTTGTTAATAATATTCTTGTCATCTGCTAGTAAATTGTTGATGGTGAAAGCTATTTTTTTAAGTTGGAAATATTTTTTAATTTTGTTACGTTGATTTCCGAATTCTGTGCAAGAAATTAGCAGATGGGCTATTGACATTATTGTATTACATGATGGGCACCTGGGGGGAAAGTTTCTAGGTGGGTTAGCCATGTGGCATTGACCCTGAGTCGGGCCAACACCACCTCGTCCCTACGACTACGCCATGATGACGTAGCCCAGGGTTCTATAATGGTTTTGACTTTATTGTTGATATTTAATCTGGTCCACTGCCTTTGCCACAGGAGATGAATTCGAGACTTAATGAGGGAAACAAAACACCTGAGATCCGTACGGACTATGCTAAGGTCCAGATCAACAGTTGACCCGGCTAGTATATCAGCCTGTTCATTGCCATAGATACCATAATGTGAAGGTACCCATATTAGCTTGATTGATTTATTGGCACAAAACAGCTTACTAATGATATTACCCTGTATTTCGTTGTTAGTTGTATTTAAGGATTTAATAGCTTGAAGTGAACTTAATGAGTCTGTAAAAATAACTAACCTATCGTGGGTCGTCGATAGGGCAAAATCCAAAGCTTTATTAATAGCAAACAGTTCAGCAAGAAAAATAGATGTATGAATCGGCAGTCTGAATCTTAACTGACATTCAGTCGACCATACACCTGCACCCACACATTCATCCGTCTTGGAACCGTCGGTATACAGATGGAAATATGAAAGATGTTGAACAATTATCTCACGAAACCTCTGGTGTACCTCCACCTCCGGCACCCGGGATTTAACCCCTGGTAGCCAGGAATCCACAATAGTGAAGGGGGGTGATACCCAGGGTGCAATATTTACTAAAACCAGGGAATCGATTGTTGATAATTCTATACCGACACACTCTACGAGGTCGTGGAGTCTTGCTCTGAGGGACCTCACGCCAGTGCCCTCCGGGGCCGTGCGACGCCCAGGCGGATAACTCGGCCCTTCCGGGGGCCTATCGCCATGGCCCCCCGGCTGCAAATGCCTCACCAAGGCATTACCGGGAGGATGACTCGGCTCCCCGGGTACCTGAACTTGGGACCTGGTCCCCATTGGCCTCACGCCAGTGCCCCCTGTGGCGCAGGGGTTCCCGGACGGACGACTCGGTCCCTCTGCCAGGGGCCTAGCGCCATGGCCCCCCGGGTGCTGTTGCCGTAGCAAGGCATTCCCGGGAAGATGACTCGGCATCCTGGATTTCTTAGCACAGTATACTAACAGTTGTTGATCTCGTCTCAATCGGAGGGGAGGCACTTGTGACTCCACCTCTAGACGCTCGATTCGAGTGCAACGTAGGGCTCCAAGACACACACGCAAACACGCATTCTGTACAACATCCAAACCTTTCAACACAGACTCAGATGCCGAACCATACACTATTGACCCATAATCTACTCTAGATCTAATCAGGGATTTATATAGCATTAGCAATGACTTCCTATCTGCTCCCCATTGAGTACCAGAAATGCACTTCAGCAAATTGAGTGCTTTTAAACATTTAATTTTTAACTGACTGACATGGACTCGCCATGTCAGTCGACTGTCAAAATGCAGTCCAAGAAATTTAGTTGAATTTTGAATAGGTAGGGGGTTGACACCCATAGTCAGCCTGACGTCTGGCTTCTTCCTATGAGTGAAAATAACCCCTACACTCTTTCTTACTGAAAACTTAAAACCCCACTAGAGGCCCCAATTGTGAATCAAATCCAGTGCCAATTGGATCCGAGTTGCCGAAAACTCTGCATTACAGCTGGAGTGCCATATCGCACAGTCGTCGGCGTACAGTGAGTATTTAAGATTTCGAGGAGGAGCTGGTAGAATGTCATTGATCATACATAGAAATAAGGTCGGAGACAGAACACTCCCCTGGGGCACCCCATTTGCCTGGACAAATATGTCCGAGAAAGTGACTGTGTCCGAAAAAAGCTTGACAGAGAAAGTTCTGTCAGAAATGAAGTTCTTAACAAAAAAGGGCAGGTTACCGCGTAATCCCATCGCATATAGTTTCCTGAGGAGGCCATGTCGCCAAGTCACGTCGTAGGCTTTTTCAATGTCTAAAAATACTGCAATCAAAAATTGTTTTTTGGCAAATGCCTCTTGAATTTGAACTTCCAGGTTTACTAGCTGATCGAGCGTCTGGCGACCTTTACGGAAGCCACACTGCTCGTCAACCAGCAAATTCCTGGAATTTAAAAAATGCAATAGCCTACGATTAACAATTCTTTCCATGACCTTGCATAAGCAACTTGTGAGCGCAATAGGGCGATACGATGAAGTCGATCTGGGGTCCCCCCCTCCTCTCGGTATGGGAATGACATGTGCACAGTGCCACGAGTTTGGAAAGGTGTGACCCCTCCAAATCTCGTTAAACACCTGCAACATCTTGATCATGGAATCATGATCAAGATGCTTTATCATCTCATACCGAATCTCATCGGGTCCTGGGGATGTCCCACTACAGGCTCCTAGGGCTTGGACAAGCTCTTGCATTGTTAGATCACTGTTGTAATCTAATTCATCTCCTGTGGCAAAGTCAATATGCTGCAGCTCTGATGCTTCCTTGATGGGCAGGAAAGCTGGATGGTAATTTTCAGAGCTGCTAGCAAAAGAGAACTTCCTGGCGAGGGCGTTAGCAATGTCTCTAGGTTCGTCATAATTGATGTTATTAAAAGTGATGTTGGTAATTTTATTCGAGATTTTTTTCTTATTTAATTTTCTTACAGTGGACCAGACTTGGGAAACTGATGTTTCACTGTTGATACTAGAGACAAAGCATCGCCAGGAGTCTCGTTTGGCTTGTCTGATGGTTCGACGAGCCCTAGCTCTCGCAAGTTTATACTTGCGAAAGTTCTCATCACTAATGCGATTTTTGAAAAGCCTGTAGGCTCTATTCCTCTCACACAGTACCCTGCGGCAATCTGGCGTCCACCATGGAACTCTATGCTTTGCGCTATCTACCGAAGTCTTAGGAATTGTTGCCATTGCGTCTTTGAGGATATTATCTTGAATATTATTTACTTTATCATCAATGGTTTCTCCAACAATTTCAATATTGACACCCTTTGTGAAGGACACCCAGTCTGCTTTTTTTACGTTAAATTTAGGTGCTGAAGGCTCTTTAATAGTGTCGCTTTTAAATTTAATCACAATAGGAAAATGGTCACTTCCCAATGAGTCATCAATGGGTAGCCACTGGCAAGAGGCTGCAATTGATGGGGAGACCAGAGATAGGTCAAGAACGCTAAAATTACCAGTATTATCATCAACTCTCGTCGGACTACCGTCGTTCAGAAGAACCAAATTGGAATCACTGATTAGCCTAGCCATCTGTTCCCCCTTTCTGTCATCCTGCAGGGAACCCCATAACGTATGATGAGCATTAAAATCACCTACAATTAATTTTCTACAGGGCAGACTGTCCTGTAGATCAAAAACATCATCATAAGTTACTGTATCAGGAGGACAGTAGACAGAACAGATAGTCAGGTAGGTGCCACCGAATTTTACTCTGCAAGCGACACTTTCCAGAGGAAAATTACAGGGCACATCGCTCCAGAACAGGTGGAGTGTGGACGTACTCGTGGCGCTCTGCCTCCATTCTCGTTTGTGTTGTTGTTTTGTGTTGTTTTGGAGCTCTTGTTTGTATTTTTTGTGTTGTTTGTGAGTTCTTGTTTATGTGTTGTTGTTTCTGTGGTGTTGCTGGTGTTGTTTGTCTGTTGTGGTTCTGTGTATAGTTTTGTTGTGATTGTCTGTGTGTGTGTGTGTCCCTGGCTGATTGAGTGTTTAGTTGTTTGTGTTGTTGTTTCCTTTCCATCTAGGCCTTGCCTGGCCTGATGGAGAGTGCGGATTCCTGCTTGGAGGCCGACTTGGCAATGTCGGAGGAAGACGAGTCTCCAATTGAGGATCACTGGCCTGAGCTGCCTTCTCGCAACCCTCCCCCCCTCTCCTCGGTCACTCCGCAGCTCAGGTTGCAGCCGTCCACCTCCTCAACCTCTACCAAGCGACCTGTTGATGCCTCGTCCGACTCCTCGCAGGATTCCGATGGTGTGGACTGTTTGCCTCCAGCTGCCAAGACTGCCAAGGGTGCTTCAGCTGTGCACGACGTACCTTCTCTACCTCACTCTGGTGTTTCTTCTTTGTATACCAACTCCTTGCCCTCGTCCAACCTTCCTGCTTTTGCCCCGAGAGATGCCTATGTCAAACTCTCCTTCTCTGGAAACCCATCTACGGACACAAAGCTGCGTTGGTTGTCTGATGTCAACAGGGCCTTCCAGTTGCAGCGTGAACTGGCTGAAGTCAAGATGGCTGCTGTCACCTGCTGTCATCTCTAGGAAGCGTCAGGATATCATTGATAGAGTGAAGGCTGGTGAATTTTTATCTCTGCCTCTCATTCTTGAAGACTCACCTGAGAGGCCTCGTAAGTTCCCCAGCTACATCCTCACCCGTTTTCCTATTGATGTTGACCCGAAACTTGCCAAAGGATACCCTGGTGTGTACTTTGCCCGTCGTTTTTTCCAAGATGGTTCCCCCATTAGCCGTATTGTTGTTGTCTGGAGTCAACCCGATCCACCTCCAAATGAGATTTCCTTTGATTTCCTCCCTTGTCTTCCACCGTGTGAGGTGAGGAAACTTCATAATGACCAGCCTTGGTGCTACAGGTGCTGGGGTGTGGGGCATATCTCCCGGTACTGTTCTGCCAGGCCGAAATGTGCATGGTGTGCGGCCGACCATGATTCCAAGACGTGTCCTGTCAGGGGTGAACCATCACGTCCTGCTGCCTCCACCTCTGAGCCTTCACCTCCTGAAGATACGTCTCGATGGAAGTGTCCACGATGCCTTCAGCCAGGGGTTAACGTGTGGCATGGATGTACTCGACGTAAGGTCCAGGATCGTGTCTCTACTATTGCTCCGCCTCCACCACCACCACCACCACCACCACCTCCCCAGTCTGCTCCTCCTACCAGCCCTGCTCCTCCTACCAGCCCTGCCTCACCTCCAGACCTGGCCCTCCGCAAGTCTGTTGCTACCCTCATGGCACGATGTACGGCTCTCGAAAACCGCTTTTCTGCCCTTGAAGCCAGGATTGATGGGCTGGTTGCCGCTCAGGCTGCCAATGACTCCAAACTCTCCACCTTGGTCGAGGCTCAGCAGGCCATCATCTCAACTGTCACTACCCTTACCGAAAAGATGGATACTGTTGCATCTCGCCTTGAAAAGCTTTTCGAGTCAGTCCCTTCTCCTGGTCCATCTTCTTCTCCAGGTCGCTCATCTGCCCCCACTCACCGGACTTCTACCTCCAAATACAGAGTTCGCTAGTGATTGCCGGCTGGATGTCATCTCCTGGAATGTATGTGGTGTCACCAGTTATGCTAAGCTCACTCAACTCAAGGCCTATGTTTTTCGTCATCATCCCAGTGTTATTTTTCTCCAGGAAGCATTTCCAGGACGGCCGCTCGCTGCTGGGCAAGCTCCTCCTCTCTCAGGTTATGTGCCATATGTTCATCTGGTAAGGAATGGTCTCCTGACTTACATACATAGCTCCTTGCCACATCGCCTTCTCCGTACCTCCACTGATCCTGACATGACCTTTCAGCTATTTGAGGTTCTACCTGGGAATGGAGTACTCCAACTATGTAATGTCTATTCTGCCCCAGCTAGACTCACTCTTGAGGCTCTTCCTTCTCCAACAGTGCGTGGTATGGTGTATATGGGAGATTTTAATGCTCGGCATTCTGATTTGGGTGATGGTACTGGCTCTATTAATCGTAATGGTGTTCGTCTCCTTTCATACATCCGCAAGCATCATCTGACACACTGGGACACTGGCGGTGCCACTCATTGCCGGGGAGGTACTCTGGATTACATCCTCTCGTCTGGCCTGATAGCATCTCAGGTCCAGTGCTCCTCTGTGCCAGACTTATTCTCTGATCACATTGCTCTTCGGTTTCATTATTCTCTAACTGCTGGGTCGGGTGCTTCAGCCACTCGTTTGCGTATTGCTGTGCCCCCTAAATATTGCCCGACTTACATCTTATTTATGGCCCATGTATTCCCTACATTTGACATATCATCAGCTGAACAGTTGTACTCTGATCTTGTATCTGCTACTCATGACTTTTATAGGCTATACGTCTCCCGGCCACACCTCCAGCATCGCCATACTGCCCACTCCTGGACGCTGGATGCACGTATACAGGAGGCAAAGGAGGAGGCTGAACGTGATGGCCTAATGTTTCAAGCCAACCCAACCCCTGACCTACTCCATCGTTACCAGATGTCTAGGGACGCTTTAGTTGCCCTGCAGGATTGTGCTCACACTGAGTCTTGGCAGCGGTTCACGGACAGCATCAACCAGCAAACAAGTGTGGCTTCTATGTGGCACCTCATCCGTCGGGTTGTTAAAAAGACACCGGCCACTGCTCGTCATCACACTCCTGCCGACTATGCCAAACAACTTGCCGATGCCTGGTCAGAACAATCTACCCAAGCCAGTCTACCCATCCACATACAAGATGCACTCGCTTCCCGTGCTGCTGTCCATCGGCTACGTCTAATGTCTGCTCTGTTACAAGATGATGACGATGATGCAGAGGAGATAACTGAGGAGGAGTTGCGCCGTGCTCTCTCTCGGGGTAAAGCTTCTTCCCCTGGTGATGATGGTATTACTTATGCTGTGCTGCGTCTACTTCAACAAGTTCCTGGGAACCCTCTACTTCGACTGTACAATCTTTGTCTTCGTGACGGTTGTGTACCACGAGCCTGGACCAGCAGCACAATAATACCCATCCCTAAGCTCGGCACTGCGAAGTTCAGGCCTATTTCCCTTACTTCCTGTTTCTGTAAGGTTATGGAGAGAATCTTACTCAATCGTCTCATGTACAGACAGCAGGATCGCCTTTCTCCATGGCTGTTTGGTTTCCTTCCCCAGCGGAGCACACATCACTGCCTAGTCGACCTGTACTCTCGCCTTTCCAGGGACAGTGTGGTAGCCTTCATTGACCTTCGAAGTGCCTTCGATGTTGCTAATAGAGACGTCATTTTGGATCAACTGGTTGACTTTGGGATAAAGGGTAATCTACTACGGTGGATTCGGGGCTACCTGAGTAACAGGACCTCCCATGTGTTTTTCAGTGGTGCACTCAGTCCTTTGCGCAGTTTTCATCTTGGTACGCCTCAAGGGGGTGTTCTCAGCCCATTGTTATTTAATATTCTGATGCATCGGTTGCTCACTTCTCTCCCTGATATACCTGGAACTACAATTACATGCTATGCTGATGATATCTGTGTTCATTCTACCTCACCAAGGGATCTCCAGCGGTTTCTTGACTCCTTCTCTGTGGTCTCCTCTCACTGTGGCATTATTGTCTCCCCAGATAAGAGCAGAATATTCACCTGCCGCCTTCCTCAAGCTCAGCCAGTGTTCACCATTGGAGGGACTGTCATTCCCATGTGTTCCCAGTACTGCTACCTGGGTGTGCCAGTCAATATTTGGCCGATTGTCCCTGCCAGACCTCAAGGCCATCCCATTGTCCAGGACTTATTGGGTCGTCTCCAGCGCCGACTTACACCACTTCAATGGCTATCTAACAACTCCTCGGGCATCTCCATCCCAGTAGCCAGAACCATCTATATTGCTTTTATCCGTTCAGTTGTTGATTACCTCTCCCCTGCTTTGATTCAACTTCCCAGGGCTACTCTGGAAACTTTAGAAAAATTTCAGAATAGAGCAATGAGAATAATTCTCGGCTGTCCAATGTCGACCAGGATAGTGAACATGCAGCGTGAGTTGCGTCTTCCCCCATTAATCGAGAGAATTTATTGTAATGTTACTGGATTCACTGTCAAGTGCCTCCATTTTGCACATCTTTCACCCCATTACTCTCAGTTAGTCAGGACTTCTCTTAGACCAAACTACCCGGTCCCTCCCATACTGCCTGCTGGACGTACTCTTATAAGGTCTGTTTCCTCTGTGCTCCGTGGTCTTAATATAGATATAATGGTTGCAGACGTACCCCCAGGGCCCCCTCCATGGATGCTACCAACACCTGATGTGAGCTTTACACCTACTTCCAAGTCGGAGCTGCCTTCTCTACAGCGGCAGTTGGCTCTAGAACACATAGAAACAGTGACTTCCTCCATCACAGATCCATACTGCCTCTACACTGATGGCTCATTGCAGGTGGATGGAGCAGCAGGTTGTGCTGTTTTCTCGCCTGACCTGGAGTCACCTCCAGGGGGCTGGGTTGGCCGTCGTCTCTGTAACCACTCTAGCTCAACATTGTGTGAACTGTATGCCATTCTGGATGCTGTTAGTGTTGTTTGTCAACGTGGAGTGAATGCTGCCATTTTTTGTGACTCCAAACCTGCCCTTCATTCCCTCTCTAGTGTTCAGCCCACACACTCTACTGTTGTTCAGCAGATTTTATCGTTTTTGGCCTTATTGCGTCATCGTAAATTGACTGTCAAATTTTTATGGGTGCCATCCCATGTAGGTTTACGTCACAATGGTACAGTTGACAGACTCGCAAAGGAAGCCTGCCATCTGCCTCCTCGTGGTGCTGGACGTCCTCTCTCCCTGACATGTTACCTCTCTAAAGTCCGCTCCGCCGCTCTCCTCCCTGTACGGCGACGCAGGGATGCAGAGAGGCCCTTCAGCATCTCCATCACCCATTACGAGTCTGTATGCCGTCACAAATATTCCTACCGTCGTCAAGGCCTCATGGTTCGGAGGCACAATGTAGTCTCTGCTCGTTTGAGGCTTGGTTACCGGCCACCGTGGCAGGTTGCTGGGATACAGGGTGAGCCTCCCTTCACTGAGTGTCGCTTGTGTCGAGCGCCTCGTGCTAACACTATAGAGCACTATTGCCTAGCCTGCCCCACTGTCCGACACTTGCTGCCCCAGGGCCTGCCACTTGATGTGGTTTGTCGACACCTGCTGAACCATCAGGTTCTGGAGGAACTTCTGGTGCGCCACCCTCGTTTTGGTGGATTTAAGTAGGTCATGATGTAAATATTTGTCTGTATGCTTGTGCTTCATTTTGTTATGTTTTCGTGATGTGTGTGTGCGTGCGCATGTGTGTGTGCCTTGGTCCTTCATTCCTTCCAAAATGGCAGCCTCATTCAGAGCGGCCAATTCCCTTTGGAAAATGACTCCCTTACAGGTATTCGGCCCCACTGGAATGGTGGCTTTCACCTTCAAGTTATGAATTTGCGTCAGTTTAAGGAGATCCTTAACCTGGGATGCCTTCAGTACTTTCACCAGGATACTACCATCACGCAACTTGTTAGCAGCAGCAAGACTGCCACCCACTTGACCATCAAGGACCTTTTTGACGATAAAGGGGTTAAAGTTTTTGAGAGACTGACCCACATCTACACATCTAATATTTACATAGCGAGCATTCATAGGAGGAATTTTAACATCAAGTTGTCGTTGTCTGTCTGCCGTAGAGGTTCCATTATTGTCTGCCATTGTCCTAGTTTGGTCCTTGGTCGTTAACCTCCCTCCTTGAGGAGGAGGGAGGCTAGTCGGGGGTTCATCCATCCGGGGCATCGGACTACGTCCGACCCCTCTCCTCGCACACTCACCTACCTCCCTTAACTATTGTATCAACCCCAAAAAATGGACAATAATTTAGGGAATAAAAGTTACCTTTACTCGCCCCCCTCTAGTGGTAGCCTGGCGGCGTTCTCCAGTACCAGCTAGGGGATCGGAGTTTGTGCGGAAGGAACTTCCCCACCACCGAACCTGCCTAATGCGAGGGGTGGTGTAGTAGGAACCCACCTCCCAAGCGAATACCGTTGCTCAGCCAAGAGACAACCGTAGGCCCAGGAGGTCGCACGGAAAATATAGAAGAAAAAGTAGTTTAAGAAAAAGAGGTGCCCAAATGACGCACCAGACTACTGGGCCCCCCTACCACTGGGTTTCCCCTGAGGCAGTGAGTGCTGCGGGTCTGGTGTGGGGAACAACTAACTACTATCTACCATAAACTACTGGTTGTCCTCCAGCAAAAATCAAATCACTGAAGGTGTACACAGCAGTGCAGCAAAACGCTGCAAATTTACTTTACTCAATTACTTTACACAAGGCAGAGAAACAACAGAGTACTGCCGGTAAGAGGCCTCGGTACACCAAGGTAACTCCACGAACAATACTGTAGTCTGTTGTTGCTATGCACAACGAGGACGAGGTCTGGCTGGACACAACAAAGTCTGGACGCATAATGAACTCAGGTGATTTTTTTTTTTTTTTTTTTTTTTTTTTTTTTTTCCTGGCCTATCGACCTTGGTGTTGATCATTAAGGCCTTTTATTTTATTTTTATTTATTTTTTATTTTATTTTATTATATCAGTTCGGTCTCCCTCAAGAAAGTCATCAATTTATCAGTCACACCACCATCCCCATCACCTAAGAGAGCTGAGAGTGTGAAGGGGACTTTTACTGCATCACAGTAACTTATGAGGGAAGCACGTTCCCCACAAATCGCCGACAATGCAGGATGATATGACTGATAGATAACACCGCATTGCAGGTGTTACAATGCGGTGGAAATCGTTTGTCTATATATGGTTCTAGATGAGTTATTCTGGTGCAGTTGGTTCTCAGTCTTGCCAGTATTCTTTCTTCTAGTCGATTGGGCCGGTTGGCAGTGGCCCAATTTCCCAGTTGAGGCTTGATGGTGTTGATGTTAAGTCTGGTCCACTGACCTTGCCACAGAAGATTAATTGATTTCTTTCTGAGGGATAGACACGACTGTAAATCACGAGGGACGTCCCAAGTAACCTCGAGCTCTACAGCCGATTTTGCAAGTAAGTCTGCCCGTTCATTGCCATAAATACGACAATGCCCGGGCACCCAGATCAGAGTGAAGGACTTGTTGCATAAGTGCAACTTATTAATGATGCGACCCTGGATTTCATTGGAAATAGTTTGACATGAGTTAATTGCCTCAAGGGCTGACTTGGAGTCTGAGAAAATTACTATTGAATTATAACGAGAATTTAGTGCATAGTCTATGGCTTTCTCTATGGCGAAAAGTTCAGCTGTAAACACAGATGTATGTATCGGCAACCTGTACCTAATTTCACATTCACTCGACCATACACTCGCACCCACACTTTCATCTGACTTGGAGCCGTCAGTGTACACGTGATGAGACCCCAGGTGACTGCGGACTATACCACCAAACAGGTGGTGTATCTCCAACTCCGGCGCCTTTTCTTTCGATGATGGTAATCACTATGTGTTGACGCCGAAGTTGGGTGTCTCCCACGGTGGTATCTCGCTGATGGTATATTTGTCGCAGTCCCCGAGGTCTATTTGTAGTTGTTGTTCTAGCTGGTGGAGGCGCACAGCCAGTGGCCTCCGTCTTCCGTGGTGAAGGTGGTGATGTTGTTGAAGGGAGGCACTGGCCGCGTTACCGATCTCCGACTTCCGGATCGTTGACATAGCGGTGTTGATGGCGAGTTGATCCCGTCGACCAGACTGTTTAGGTATCGGTATGATCCACGCAAAGTGCCATGAGTTTGGGAAGATGTTAGACACCCAAATCTCATTGAACACTGCTAGCAACTTGACCAGGTTATCCCGGCCAAGATGCCGGATCATACCGTACGTTATGGTGTCAGGTCCAGGACTGGTGTCTTTACAGGATCTTAGGGCAAGGAGAAGTTCGTCTATCGTAAACTCCCGGTTGTATGGGTAGTCTACGTCTTCTGTGGCAAAGTCTATCTCTTGTAGTTCAGCCATACGTTTGTGATGGAGAAAACGTTGGTCGTAATTGGCTGAACTACTTACTTTTGAGAAACTCCTGGCAAGTACGTTTGCTACGTCCACGGGATCGTCGTAGATGTTATTATCCACTTGAAGAGTGGTGATGGGAGTATACGGGCGTTTGTTATTTAGTATCTTTATAGTGGACCAGACTTTTGTAAGTGGTGTAAAACGATTCACCGTGGACACAAACGACCGCCAAGAGTCCCTTTTAGCTCTATTAATTACTCTCCTTGCCTCAGCCCTCGCCCGTTTGTAAGCTATAAAGTTGTTCTGAGTGGGCTGTTTGTCAAAAATCCTGTATCTCCTATTACGTTTCCTTAATGCCTCTCGGCAATCCGTTGACCACCAATGTGCTTCACGTTTATTTCGAATTATAGAGGTTTTGGGAATAGCAACCTCGGCTTCGTGTAAAATGTTTTGTGTTAAATTTCGCATCTTTTCATCTATGGTCTCCCCGGACATATCTAGGTCGACGATCCTCCCGAAAGACCCCCAATCTGCTCTCTTAAAATTAAACTTTGGCACCAAAGGGGCCGAAACAGTATGACTTGAATAAGAGAGACATATGGGAAAGTGGTCACTACCAAGGGAGTCGGACTCAGGATGCCAAGAAAAATCCTGGTGTATATCCGGGGAGGCCAGAGACAAATCGATGGCCGAAAAGTTGCCAGAACGATCGTCAACCCTGGTGGCTTGGCCATCGTTCAGGAGGCAGAGGTTGGATTGTAATATAATGTCTGCCATCTGCCCTCCGCGAGCATCAGTTCTTAAGCTTCCCCACTGACAGTGATGGGCATTAAAGTCGCCCAGTATTAATTTTTTACCATGCAGTTGACCAAATAGATTATGAAATGAATCACTGTCAATGGGGCCGCGTGGCGGACAGTAAAGAGAGCAGATGGATATGTAGGTGTTGTGTAATTTTACTCTGCAAGCAACGGCTTCCAGAGTAGTGTTTAATGTTATTTGTGTCTGTGGATGTGATTTGTGTGTGTATATTGCTACTCCGTGTCCATCGTTTCTCCTGTATGCGTTGTAGTGTTTAAATTGTGTTGGGTCAGAGTGATTCTCCAACCCTGTCTCCTGTAAACAGACGACGTCTGGCCTGTGTGTGTGTAATAATATTGATATGTTGTTCAATTTATTCCCAAGACTTCTACAATTCCACTGTAGTACAGTGAACATGGCGATTTAAGAGTTACGGGGTCGGCCTGAGCGCTTAGTCTTCTTGTGCCGCCCGCCACGTGGCGAGTAGCTACCGGGGGACCTTTCCCGGTTCTTGCGTCCGGAGACATCCATTGCTTCCTCATCAATGGTGAGTCTCCCAGACTCCACCGAGGAAGAGCTATCCCTTCTCCCCCCCCGATGAAGTGGGAGTAGGGTGTGTGCAAGGAAGTGACTTGTTTGGTTTTAGGGTGGTGTAGTTAATTTTGTCATACTTGTCTGACTTCTTCTTTTGTTTCTCTGACTGCAAAGTAGCTGCAGCCTGAGAATAGGAGTTAGTAGATGGGGTAATAGTCTTAGAGGGGGTAATAATAGTAGGTGTAGAAGTAGAGTGATCAGCCTGTTCGCTTGGCTCTGACTCAGTCTGAGTACTAATAGTACACATCACGGGTCGAGATATCACCGCCGATGCATACGAGACATTGGGTGATGGGGTCGCTTGCGATCCCATCACCGCCTTCCTCGCATCATGATAGGAGTTACCTCGCACCGCCTTCACTGAGCAGACCTCCTTCTCCAGCTTCCACTTGGGACAATCCCTCGAGGAAGTGGAGTGAGTACCCTTACAATGAAAGCAGGAGAGCTCCACTGATGTGCACTTTTCCTCAGCATGGCCAGGCGTCGCACACCTGCCACACACTGGAGAAGAAGCCTTACAAGTTCTATTTCCGTGTCCATAAATCTGACAGTTCAAGCATCTAAGAGGGTTGGGGATAAAGGGTCTTACTTTAACGATTTCATAACCAATTTTGACAGTTTCAGGAAGTGAAACTTTGCCAAAAGTCAAAATAAGTGTTGCAGTCTTCTTCCTTATACCATCCTCTAAACGAGTAATAAATCTAGCATCAATGATATCTTGGTTCCTCATTTCCTCGATTATTTCCGTTTCTTCCATCATCATTAAATCCCTACAGGTGATTACTCCCCTGCAGGAATTCATGGCTTGAGGAATCTTGGCTTCTACTTTGTAATCGTGAATCTGACGAAGTTTCAGCAAACTTGCTACTTGTTTAGAATTAAATGGTTTTACTAGGAGGTCTCCAGATGCAAGTTTTTTAACAGATTCAACCACACCAGCCCAGCCATCAATAACCTTTTGAACAATGAAGGGATTGAGGCCGGCTAGTGGGGCCGAACCAGTGGCATGAAGCATAACAAATGAGGCATTTTTAACGTCAATGTCAAGGGGTGTTCGAGTCTCGGTTCGTCCGTCGTTTCGTGGTGGTGGTGGTGGTGGTCGGTCATGGCCGCCTCCTCCGCTATACGGAGGAGGGGTTGGGAGGGAAGGCAACATAGTAACCACTTCCCCCAAGGATGGGGGGAAGTGGGAAGAGGAAAAGAAAACACCAAAAAAGGATAATACCAGCCCTAATTAACTAATGTTTGAGATCAACCTCTCAACCCACACTAAGGTGGTCCGTCTGTGTTTAATCACACCCAGAGCTATCAGTGGGGGAGTCCACCATAGGCAGGAGGCAAAGTTGATCTCAATATAAAGATATAGACACCTACTATATCTACTACCAGCTATGGAGGGAATGACTACTAGCTAATCCTAGTGGTCACCAGAAGGGCGAAAAAAAAGAAACTACTGCTGGTGCGGCAGGCCCTGGCAGCTAGAGGAGAGAGCACAAATCATACGTCTACTCTCTCCACGACCCAGTCTCAAAGTCCTCTCTCTCAGGTGATTTTTTTTTTTAGTTTTTTTTTTTTAGTTTTTTTTTTAATACCTGGCCTATCGACCTTGGTGTTGGTCATTAAGGCCTTTATTTTATTTTATTTTATTTATTTTTGAAATTTATTTGTTATTTTATTTATTTTTTATTATTTTAAATTGAACATCTTGCATATTATTTTATGCATTTATTTTTATCATTATTATTATTATTATTATTATTATAATTATTTCTATTACATTTAAACTTAAAATTATACTTATATACTAATTGTTTTTGGTTTTCTTTTGTAACTTTATATACAAAATTGTACATCCTAGCTAATAAATTAATCTATGTACCTACTCAACAAATAGCTAACTAGACTAATACCTATTCCAGCCAATCGCTAAACCTAGACAGACAAATCGCTAAACCTATTTTAGACAATCGCTAAACCTAGCTAATACATCATAATATACAATATATACAACACATAATTTTTAGCATTCATAATTGAAAAATAGGCATACAAAAATGGTAACAACAATAGTAATAAAAAGTCACATCACTCTGATCAGTTCGGTCTCCCTCAAGAAAGTCATCAATTTATCAGTCACACCACCATCCCCATCACCTAAGAGAGCTGAGAGTGTGAAGGGGACTTTTACTGCATCACAGTAACTTATGAGGGAAGCACGTTCCCCCACAAATCGCCGACAATGCAGGATGATATGACTGATAGATAACACTGCATTGCAGGTGTTACAATGCGGTGGAAAACGTTTGTCTATATATGGTTCTAGATGAGTTATTCTGGTGCAGTTGGTTCTCAGTCTTGCCAGGATACGTTCTTCTAATCGATTGGGCCGGTTGGCAGTGGCCCAATTACCTAGTTGAGGCTTGATGGTGTTGATGTTAAGTCTGGTCCACTGACCTTGCCACAGAAGATGAATTGATTTCTATCCGAGGGATAGACACGACTGCAGATCACGAGGGACGTCCCAAGTCTCCTCGAGCTCTACAGCCGATTTCGCAAGTAAGTCTGCCCGTTCATTGCCATAAATACGACAATGCCCGGGCACCCAGATCAGAGTGAAGGACTTGTTGCATAAGTGCAACTTATTAATGATGCGACCCTGGATTTCATTGGAAATAGTTTGACATGAATTAATTGCCTGAAGGGCTGACTTGGAGTCTGAGAAAATGACTATTGAAATATAACGAGAATTTAGTGCATAGTCTATGGCTTTGTCAATTGCAAAATGTTCTGCTGTAAACACAGATGTATGTATCGGCAACCTGTACCTAATTTCACATTCACTCGACCATACACTCGCACCCACACTTTCATCTGACTTGGAGCCGTCAGTGTACACGTGATGAGACCCCAGGTGACTGCGGACTATACCACCAAACAGGTGGTGTATCTCCAACTCCGGCGCCTTTTCTTTCGTTGATGGTAACCACGATGTGTTGACGCCGAAGTTGGGTGTCTCCCACGGTGGTATCTTGCTGATGATAAACTTGTCGCAGTCCCCGAGGTCTATTTGTAGTTGTTGTTCTAGCTGGTGGAGGCGCACAGCCAGTGGCCTCCGTCTTCCGTGGTGAAGGTGGTGATGTTGTTGGAGGGAGGCACTGGCTACATTTCCGATCTCCGACTTCCGGATCGTTGACATTGCGGTGTTGATGGCGAGTTGATCCCGTCGAAGTCGGAGAGGAGGTATGTTCGCCTCCACCTCCATCCTAGCTACACGTGTACACTTCAGAGCTCCCAAACACACACGTAAACATTTATTCTGGTACACATCCAATCTTCCTAATGTTGTATCTGATGCCGATCCATACACCTGTGAGCCATAGTCTAGCTTTGTACGAATAAGGGTCTTATACACCATTAATAAAGATTTCCTGTCGGCTCCCCATGTGGTACCTGATAGGTACTTAAGGACATTTAAAGGTTTTTCACAACGAACAAGCAAATTATTAATATGATGTGTAAAATTTAACCTTTGGTCAAAATGAATTCCTAAAAATTTAACAGAATTATGAAATGGTACCGGTTGGCCATCTAACGTTACGTTAAATTGAGGTACTCTACGTTTCCTGAAAATTACTCCGGTACACTTAGGAACGGAAAACTTAAAGCCCCACTGTAAGGCCCATTGGTGGACAGAATCAAGCGCTGCTTGAATCCGTCCTACTGAAAACTGTGCATTACGTGACGAGTGCCACATTGCACAATCATCAGCATACAACGAGTATTTAAGATTCCTGGAAACTCGAGCTGATGACAGAATATCATTGATCATGATGTTAAAAAGTGTAGGACTAAGCACGCTTCCCTGTGGCACCCCGTTCTCTTGGACAAAAATGTCCGATGTTACGTTACAGGGAAGGGTGACAGAAAAGGTTCTGTCACGCAAAAAGTTGTTGATGAAATTGGGCAAATTACCTCTTAAACCATAACCGTGAAGCTTCATCAGAATACCGTGTCGCCATGTCATGTCATAGGCTTTATGGATGTCCAAGAACACCCCTACCATGAAATCTTTATTGGCAAATGCCTTTGAAATGCAATGTTCCAGGTTCATCAAGTGATCAACTGTGCTCCGGTGTTTCCGGAAGCCACATTGTCGATCACTCAATAAACCCTTCGCTTCTAAAACAAAAAGTAGCCTATTATTTATCATTCTTTCCATGACTTTACAGAGGCAGGAAGTCAACGCAATAGGTCGAAATGAACTGGGATTCATAAGACGACCAGACTGTTTAGGTATCGGTATGATCCACGCAAAGTGCCATGAGTTTGGGAAGGTGTTAGACACCCAAATCTCATTGTACACCGCTAGCAACTTGACCAGGTTATCCTGGCCAAGATGCCGGATCATACCGTACGTTATGGTGTCAGGTCCAGGACTGGTGTCTTTACAGGATCTTAGGGCAAGGAGAAGTTCGTCTATCGTAAACTCCCGGTTGTATGGGTAGTCTACGTCTTCTGTGGCAAAGTCTATCTCTTGTAGTTCAGCCATACGTTTGTGATGGAGAAAACGTTGGTCGTAATTGGCTGAACTACTTACTTTTGAGAAACTCCTGGCAAGTACGTTTGCTACGTCCACGGGATCGTCGTAAATGTTGTTGTCCACTTGAAGAGTGGTGATGGGGGTATACGGGCGTTTGTTATTTAATATCTTTATAGTGGACCAGACTTTTGTAAGTGGTGTAAAACGATTCACCGTGGACACAAACGACCGCCAAGAGTCCCTTTTAGCTCTATTAATTACTCTCCTTGCCTCAGCCCTCGCCCGTTTGTAAGCTATAAAGTTGTTCTGAGTGGGCTGTTTGTCAAAAATCCTGTATCTCCTATTACGTTTCCTTAATGCCTCTCGGCAATCCGTTGACCACCAATGTGCTTCACGCTTATTTCGAATTATAGAGGTTTTGGGAATAGCAACCTCAGCTGCTTGTAAAATGTTTTGTGTTACATTTCGCATCTTTTCATCTATGGTCTCCCCAGAAATATCTAGGTCGACGATCCTCCCGAAAGACCCCCAATCTGCTCTCTTAAAGCTAAACTTTGGTACCAAAGGGGCCGAAATAGTATGACTTGAATAAGAGAGACAGATGGGAAAGTGGTCACTACCAAGGGAGTCGGACTCAGGATGCCAAGAAAAATCCTGGTGTATATCCGGGGAGGCCAGAGACAAATCGATAGACGAAAAGTTGCCAGAACGATCGTCAACCCTGGTGGCTTGACCATCGTTCAGGAGGCAGAGGTTGGATTGTTGTATAATGTCTGCCATCTGCCCTCCGCGAGCATCAGTTCTTAAGCTTCCCCACTGACAGTGATGGGCATTAAAATCGCCCAGTATTAATTTTTTTCCGTGAATTTGCCCAAATAAATTATGAAATAAATCACTGTCAATGGGGCCCGCGTGGCGGACAGTAAAGAGAGCAGATGGATATGTAGGTGTTGTGTAATTTCACTCTGCAAGCAACGGCTTCCAGAGTTGTGTTTAATGTTATTTGTGTCTGTGGATGTGATTTGTGTGTGTATATTGCTACTCCGTGTCCATCGTTTCTCCTGTATGCGTTGTAATGTTTAAATTGTGTTGGGTCAGAGTGATTCTCCAACCCTGTCTCCTGTAAACAGACGACGTCTGGCCTGTGTGTGTGTAATAATATTGATATGTTGTTCAATTTATTCCCAAGACTTCTACAATTCCACTGTAGTACAGTGAACATGGCGATTTAAGAGTTACGGGGTCGGCCTGAGCGCTTAGTCTTCTTGTGCCGCCCGCCGCGTGGCGAGTAGCTACCGGGGGACCTTTCCCGGTTCTTGCGTCCGGAGACATCCATTGCTTCCTCATCAATGGTGAGTCTCCCAGACTCCACCGAGGAAGAGCTATCCCTTCTCTCCCCCGATGAAGTGGGAGTAGGGTGTGTGCAAGGAAGTGACTTGTTTGGTTTTAGGGTGGTGTAGTTAATTTTGTCATACTTGTCTGACTTCTTCTTTTGTTTCTCTGACTGCAAAGCAGCTGCAGCCTGAGAATAGGAGTTAGTAGATGGGGTAATAGTCTTAGAGGGGGTAATGATAGTAGGTGTAGAAGTAGAGTGATCAGCCTGTTCGCTCGGCTCTGACTCAGTCTGAGTACTGATAGTACACATCACGGGTCGAGATATCACCGCCGATGCATACGAGACATTGGGTGATGGGGTCGCTTGCGATCCCATCACCGCCTTCCTCGCATCATGATAGGAGATACCTCGCACTGCCTTCACTGAGCAGATCTCCTTCTCCAGCTTCCACTTGGGACAATCCCTCGAGGAAGTGGAGTGAGTACCCTTACAATGAAAGCAGGAGAGCTCCACTGATGTGCACTTTTCCTCAGCATGGCCAGGCGTCGCGCACCTGCCACACACTGGAGAAGAAGCCTTACAAGTTCGATTTCCGTGTCCTTAAATCTGACAGTTCAAGCATCTAAGAGGGTTGGGGATAAAGGGTCTTACTTTAACGATTTCATATCCAATTTTGACAGTTTCAGGAAGTGAAACTTTGCCAAAAGTCAAAATGAGTGTTGCAGTCTTCTTCCTTATACCATCCTCTAAACGAGTTATGAATCTAGCATCAATAATATCTTGATTCCTCATTTCCTCAATTATTTCGGTTTCTTCCATCATCATTAAATCCCTACAGGTGATTACTCCCCTGCAGGAATTCATGGCTTGAGGAATCTTGGCTTCTACTTCATAATTGTGGATCTGACGTAATTTTAGCAAAGTGGCTACTTGTTTAAAATTAAATGTTTTGACTAAGAGATCTCCAGAGGCAAGTTTTTTAACAGAATCAACCACACCAGCCCAGCCATCAATTACCTTTTGAACAATGAAAGGATTGAGGCCGGCTAGTGGGGCCGAACCAGTGGCATGAAGCATAACAAATGAGGCATTTTTCACGTCTATGTCGAGGGGTGTTCGAGTCTCGGTTCGTCCGTCGGTTCGTGGTGGTGGTGGTGCTGGTCGGTCATGGCCGCCTCCTCCGCTATACGGAGGAGGGGTTGGGAGGGAAGGCAACATAGTAACCACTTCCCCCAAGGATGGGGGGAAGTGGGAAGAGGAAAAGAAAACACCAAAAAAGGATAATACCAGCCCTAATTAACTAATGTTTGAGATCAACCTCTCAACCCACACTAAGGTGGTCCGTCTGTGTTTAATCACACCCAGAGCTATCAGTGGGGGAGTCCACCATAGGCAGGAGGCAAAGTTGATCTCAATATAAAGATATAGACACCTACTATATCTACTACCAGCTATGGAGGGAATGACTACTAGCTAATCCTAGTGGTCACCAGAAGGGTGAAAAAAAAGAAACTACTGCCGGTGCGGCAGGCCCTGGCAGCTAGAGGAGAGAGCACGAAACATACGACCTCTCTCTCCACGACCCAGTCTCAAAGTCTCCCTCTCAGGTGATTTTTTTTTTTTTTTTTTTTTTTTTTTTTTTTTTTTTTCCTGGCCTATCGACCATGGTGTTGGTCATTAAGGCCTTTTATTTTATTTTTTTTATTTTAAATTTATTTATTTGTTTTTTTAATTTTATTTATTTATTATTCTTTTAATTTTAACTTTTTGCATATTATTTCTATGCATTATTATTATTATTATTATTACATTATTATTATTATTACATTGAAACTTAAAACTAAACATATATAATAATTTTCCTATTTTGTACTTTCATACAAATAATATTTCTTAATTTAACATCCTAGCTAATAAACTAATCTATGTACAGTCTGTTACAGTTCCGACTGGGCCACCCAGTATCGAGAGATCGTAGATGTGGCAGCAGTGTGTGTGTGTGCTCGAAAATTATACGGATCGTCAACACTCTCCCTCTGTAGTGAACATGACCCTGCCTCAAAGTTCATTCCATAGATGGCGCTGTGTAGTTGTGGAAGGAATGTGGACTGCAGGGTTGAAGTTTCGGGAAACATCTATGCTCGTGCCAATGAGTCATGAGCTCTCAGGCAGAGTGGTTGAGGAATGCTATTATGGAAATTTAACAACTATATTACACAATGATCAGGTGAAGCTAAGGTAAAGTTGTTCGTAGCCTGAACAGTGAATATTTCTTCTTAATGGATTTCATGTTTAGCATGCAACATTGCATTGTTTTCTTGTTTTTCTACCAACTCGAGCAGATCGAGCAGATAGGTTGTTTGCTTTGGCCATCATATTTTGGTAGGCATTATTTGATGTTCACCTCTGATTTTGTATTTTATTTGTAAGTCACGTTACAATGTATTACATGCATAGTAAAATTCCTTCATTACTAAATACTCCTTCTCACTCTCTCCCTCTCCCTCTCTCCCTCTCTCTCTCTCTCTCTCTCACGTTAAAGTGTACTGTAATCTCTCTCTCTCTCTCTCTCTCTCTCTCTCTCTCTCTCTCTCTCTCTCTCTCTCTCTCTCTCTCTCTCTCAAATGAACACTATCTTATCTTATCCAGTCTATTTAGATATGAAATCGTATGGAGATTTAGGACCAATTCCACAGTTGTTCGTTGTAGTTTGTTAGCGCCCAAACGAAAGAATCTAAACTGTGTAAATGACTTTTGACTGATTTATTGGATTAACCTGATGAGTAAAGTTTACAGATATTGTAATAATACTAGTGCTTGATAGTTTTGGTGAATAGGTATACTCAGCTTTTGGGAAATAACGAAGGCTTACGAGTGTGTTTGGGGAGGAATCTGACAAACAAAATGACTATGCGGGACCGGCCCTGACTCCTTGACATTCTACGTTAAACACATAAGTGTCGAAATATGTGATATTTTGCCAATGATAGATTCTTCTTCACCTCCTTCTAACTTTTTCACTTTTCTTATCCTGTTCTTTCTTCACCTTTCCCTCATCTCCACCTCTTCTCCCTTTCTCCTTTAGACCCCGTAGGGGGGTATTGCCGGTAGTGATAGAGGGCAATACTTTAAGGGTTTCGGCGCCCCTTCGGCCCCAGCCAATCTCTTTCAGTTATTCAACTGTTTCTTTTCTTTCTATTTCCTTCCTGCTTGCTGTCCCACCTCTTCTATCACCTTCTTCTGGCGCTATATGATCTCGATGTTGCAGCGCCAAAAATCAATCAATCAATCAATCAATTTGCCAATGATAATCAACTGGCATTGATTGTTATATTAACTGGGTTATGTTTGTTTAGAAGCCACACCTGAATGGGGAAGAGGGATCACTCCTAGCGACCAAACGTGTGTTTAACCTCCTAATAGATTACCCCGATTTTTGCTAATTAACCTTTTGTAGTGAAAAATAGTGTGTGCATAACAGTAGGTGTTTTACTAAATTTGCACATCGTTCACATAATGATTGATTTATTCCAGAGATAACGGTGTGTGGCTGTGGGGAAGAGAAGGGCGAAGTTTCGGAAAGTAGGTGGGCAAGGTGAAGTTCTCTGGAAGGCACCGGTTGAGCACACGGATACGTAGGGTCATTACTTTAGCTAGGAATGTAGTTTGCCAGTCAGTATTTGATGAGCGTTTCAGAGTAACGACTCCTTATAATGATAAAATCCTAAAGATTTTTATTACTTTGTTTATTGTATCACCCGTTACCATAAATCCTACGAATTATGAAATTACTCCGAAACTATCCCTCTCGCATATTCTGTGTATCTTTTTATCGAGTCATCAAGTAATGAATAGATAACGTTAGCTACACAAATTAAAGAAGAATGTGTCTAAATTGACATTACCGATATCATGTTGTATGTGTAATAATCCTAAAGAAAATTTGCTCCTAGTAAAAGTCAGACAGAACACGTGATTAAACCAAGATTTACTTGCATTATAAATAAATATGAAATATTCGCGTCCGTGCCCGAGATCACATCTTAAAACACACTGCACACTCAGAGGGACCCCTATTCGGAGGCATATTTTTCAATTCTGACCTGGTCAATGCAATCCGTTCAGTTAGGTTAGATTAAGTATGGTTGGGTTGAAATGCAGTCAAGTAGGTAAAATGAGCTGGGAAAGACAATGAGACTATTTAAAAAATTTCCTATGGTTACTTTTATTCCTATATGTTAGGAGCAATTTTCCTTAATTTTGTCCCAGCACTTCTTGCTCTCCAGCCAAATTCGAGAAATATGCTAACCAGCTGTAAAATCGGCGGTTGAACCCTCGTTGGCCGGGGGAAAGATAAAACTCTGGTTATTCTCTACTTTCGTCAACTTTACAGGTTCATAATTTCAATAGACAGGAACACTCTATAAATGTAAATAGCCAAAGTAGGAGTTATACAATCCTTGACAACCCAACAACATTTATTTAAACAAAATAATTTTTTATTTACATTGACAATTAATATCCAGTCCAGCCACCTTCCTTCTCTATGACGGCACGCAGTCTATCGGGCACAGAGGCCACAATGCGTCGAATTTGTTAGGTTTGTTGCGGAACATCTCCCACTGAGCCTGGGTATGAGCCATTAGTGCCTCCAGTCTCCGCTCCACCATCTCTGGCTCCCAGCAGTTGACCATATTAGCCCACACGTTCTCTATGGGGTTCCAACGAAGTTCACCTTGCCCACCTAGGCTACTTTCTGAGACTTCGCCCTTCTCTTCTCCACATAAATCCATCATTATGTGAACGGTGTGCAAATTTGGTAGATCACCTACTAATATGCACACATTAATGTATCTATTAGCAAAACTTGGGGTAATCTATTAGTAGGTTAAACACACGTTTGGTCGTTAGGAGTGATCCCTCTTCAAACAAACAAACATAACCCAGTTAACAATCAATGCGAGTTGATTATCACTGGCAAAACGATCGCTTATTTCGACACTACTAATTTGTTTATTAACGTAGAATGTCAGGGAGCCAGGACTGATTCCACAGTCATTTTGTCAGAGTCCTCCCCAAACACACTTGTAAGGCTTCGTTATTTCTCAAAAGCTGATTATTCCTATTCACCAAAACTATTAATTGAGCATTTGTATTATTACAATAGCTGCATACTTTACTCATCAGATGCTTCCAATAAATCAGACACAAGTCATTTACACAGTTTAGTTTCTTTCGTTTGGGTGCTAACAAATCACAACGAACAACTGTGGAATTGGTCCTCACTCTCTGTTCGATTTCATTAGTATAGAGATAGGATAAGATAAGATGGTGTTTATTTCAAGAGAGAGAGAGAGAGAGAGAGAGAGAGAGAGAGAGAGAGAGAGAGAGAGAGAGAGAGAGAATTACAGTTGACTTTAACATTTTTATTACGAGAGAGAAAAAGTATTTAGCAATGAAGGAATTTTACTATGCATGTAATACCTGACTTACAAATAAAATACGAAATCAAAGGTGATCTCAAATTATGCTTACCAAAATATGATGGACAAAGAAAACAACCTATCTGCCCGATCCTAGTTGGTAGAAAAACAAGATAACAATCGTGGCAACGAGACGTGAGCTCTGTCAGAACGGCTGAGCAATGTTGCATGCCAAACATGATAACCATTAAGAAGAAATATTCACTGTTCAGGCTACGAACAACTTTACCTTAGCTTCACCTGATCATTGTGTAATATAGTTGTTAAATTTCCATAATAGCATTCCTCAACCACTCTGCCTGAGAGCTCATGACTCATTGGCACGAGCATAGATGTTTCCCGAAACTTCAACCCTGCAGTCCACATTCCTTCCACAACTACACAGCGCCATCTATGGAATGAACTTTGAGGCAGGGTCATGTTCACTACAGAGGGAGAGTGTTGACGATCCGTATAATTTTCGAGCACACACACACACTGCTGCCACATCTACGATCTCTCGATACTGGGTGGCCCAGTCGGAACTGTAACAGACTGTACCTACTCAACCAATAGCTAACTAGACTAATACCTATTCCAGCCAATCGCTAAACCTAGATAGACAAATCGCTAAACCTATATTAGACAATCGCTAAACCTAACTATACATCATAATATACAATATATACAACACATAATTTATAACATTCATAATTGAAAAATAAGCATACAAAAATCGTAACAATAGAAATAAAAAGTCACATCACTCTGATCAGTTCGGTCTCCCTCAAGAAAGTCATCAATTTATCAGTCACACCTTCATCCCCATCACCTAAGAGAGCTGAGAGTGTGAAGGGGACTTTTACTGCATCACAGTAACTTATGAGGGAAGCTCGTTCCCCCACAAATCGCCGACAATGCAGGATGATATGACTGATAGATAACACCGCATTGCAGGTGTTACAATGCGGTGGAAAACGTTTGTCTATATATGGTTCTAGATGAGTTATTCTGGTGCAGTTTGTTCTCAGTCTTGCCAGGATACGTTCTTCTAATCGATTGGGCCGGTTGGCAGTGGCCCAATTACCTAGTTGAGGCTTGATGGTGTTGATGTTAAGTCTGGTCCACTGACCTTGCCACAGAAGATTTATTGATTTCTTTCCGAGGGATAGACACGACTGTAGATCACGAGGGACGTCCCAAGTAACCTCGAGCTCTACAGCCGATTTCGCAAGTAAGTCTGCCCGTTCATTGCCATAAATACGACAATGCCCGGGCACCCAGATCAGAGTGAAGGACTTGTTGCATAAGTGCAACTTATTAATGATGCGACCCTGGATTTCATTAGAAATAGTTTGACATGAGTTAATTGCCTGAAGGGCTGACTTGGAGTCTGAGAAAATTACTATTGAATTATAACGAGAATTTAGTGCATAGTCTATAGCTTTGTCAATTGCAAAAAGTTCAGCTGTAAACACAGACGTATGGATCGGCAACCTGTACCTAATATCACAATCACTCGACCATACACTCGCACCCACACTTTCATCTGACTTGGAGCCGTCAGTGTACACGTGATGAGACCCCAGGTGACTGCGGATGATACCACCAAACAGGTGGTGTATCTCCAACTCCGGCGCCTTTTCTTTCGATGATGGTAACCACGATGTGTTGACGCCGAAGTTGGGTGTCTCCCACGGTGGTATCTCGTTGATGGTAAACTTGTCGCAGTCCCCGAGGTCTATTTGTAGTTGTTCTGCTAGCAGGTGGAGGCGCACAGCCAGTGGCCTCCGTCTTCCGTTGTGAAGGTAGTCATGTTGTTGGAGGGAGGCACTGGTCACGTTGCCGATCTCCGACTTCCGGATCGTAGACATTGCGGTGTTGATGGCGAGTTGATCCCGTCGAAGTCGGAGAGGAGGTATGTTCGCCTCCACCTCCATCCTAGCTACACGTGTACACTTCAGAGCTCCCAAACACACACGTAAACATTTATTCTGAAATACATCCAATCTTCCTAGTGTTGTATCTGATGCCGATCCATACACCTGTGAGCCATAGTCTAGCTTTGTACGAATAAGGGTCTTATACACCATTAATAAAGATTTCCTGTCGGCTCCCCATGTGGTACCTGATAGGTACTTAAGGACATTTAAAGGTTTTTCACAACGAACAAGCAAATTATTAATATGATGTGTAAAATTTAATCTTTGGTCAAAATGAATTCCTAAAAATTTAACAGAATTATGAAATGGTACCGGTTGGCCATCTAACGTTACGTTAAATTGAGGTACTCTACGTTTACTGAAAATTACTCCGGTACACTTAGGAACGGAAAACTTAAAGCCCCACTGTAAGGCCCATTGGTGGACAGAATCAAGCGCTGCTTGAATCCGTCCTACTGAAAACTGTGCATTACGTGACGAGTGCCACATTGCACAATCATCAGCATACAACGAGTATTTAAGATTCCTGGGAACTAGAGCTGATGACAGAATATCATTGATCATGATGTTAAAAAGTGTAGGACTAAGCACGCTTCCCTGTGGCACCCCGTTCTCTTGGACAAAAATGTCCGATGTTACATTACAGGGAAGGGTGACAGAAAAAGTTCTGTCACGCAAAAAGTTGTTAATGAAAATGGGCAAATTACCTCTTAAACCATAACCGTGAAGCTTCATCAGAATACCGTGTCGCCATGTCATGTCATAGGCTTTATGGATGTCCAAGAACACCCCTACCATGAATTCTTTATTGGCAAATGCCTTTGAAATGCAATGTTCCAGGTTCATCAAGTGATCAACTGTGCTCCGGTGTTTCCGGAAGCCACATTGTCGATCACTCAATAAACCCTTCGCTTCTAAAACAAAAAGTAGCCTATTATTTATCATTCTTTCCATGACTTTACAGAGGCAGGAAGTCAACGCAATAGGTCGAAATGAACTGGGATTCACAAGACGACCAGACTGTTTAGGTATCGGTATGACCCACGCAAAGTGCCATGAGTTTGGGAAGGTGTTAGACACCCAAATCTCATTGTACACTGCTAGCAACTTGACCAGGTTATCCTGGCCAAGATGCCGGATCATACCGTACGTTATGGTGTCAGGTCCAGGACTGGTGTCTTTACAGGATCTTAGGGCAAGGAGAAGTTCGTCTATCGTAAACTCCCGGTTGTATGGGTAGTCTACGTCTTCTGTGGCAAAGTCTATCTCTTGTAGTTCAGCCATACGTTTGTGATGGAGAAAACGTTGGTCGTAATTGGCTGAACTACTTACTTTTGAGAAACTCCTGGCAAGTACGTTTGCTACGTCCACGGGATCGTCGTAGATGTTGTTGTCCACTTGAAGAGTGGTGATGGGAGTATACGGGCGTTTGTTATTTAGTATCTTTATAGTGGACCAGACTTTTGTAAGTGGTGTAAAACGATTCACCGTGGACACAAACGACCGCCAAGAGTCCCTTTTAGCTCTATTAATTACTCTCCTTGCCTCAGCCCTCGCCCGTTTGTAAGCTATAAAGTTGTTCTGAGTGGGCTGTTTGTCAAAAATCCTGTATCTCCTATTACGTTTCCTTAATGCCTCTCGGCAATCCGTTGACCACCAATGTGCTTCACGTTTATTTCGAATTATAGAGGTTTTGGGAATAGCAACCTCGGCTGCGTGTAAAATGTTTTGTGTTAAATTTCGCATCTTTTCATCTATGGTCTCCCCGGACATATCTAGGTCGACGATCCTCCCGAAAGACCCCCAATCTGCTCTCTTAAAATTAAACTTTGGTACCAAAGGGGCCGAAATAGTATGACTTGAATAAGAGAGACAGATGGGAAAGTGGTCACTACCAAGGGAGTCGGACTCAGGATGCCAAGAAAAATCCTGGTGTATATCCGGGGAGGCCAGAGACAAATCGATGGCCGAAAAGTTGCCAGAACGATCGTCAACCCTGGTGGCTTGGCCATCGTTCAGGAGGCAGAGGTTGGATTGTAATATAATGTCTGCCATCTGCCCTCCGCGAGCATCAGTTCTTAAGCTTCCCCACTGACAGTGATGGGCATTAAAGTCGCCCAGTATTAATTTTTTACCAATAAGTTGACCAAATAGATTATGAAATAAATCACTGTCAATGGGGCCGCGTGGCGGACAGTAAAGAGAGCAGATGGATATGTAGGTGTTGAGTATTTTCACTCTGCAAGCAACGGCTTCCAGAGTAGTGTTTAATGTTATTTGTGTCTGTGGATGTGATTTGTGTGTGTATATTGCTACTCCGTGTCCATCGTTTCTCCTGTATGCGTTGTAGTGTTTAAATTGTGTTGGGTCAGAGTGATTCTCCAACCCTGTCTCCTGTAAACAGACGACGTCTGGCCTGTGTGTGTGTAATAATATTGATATGTTGTTCAATTTATTCCCAAGACTTCTACAATTCCACTGTAGTACAGTGAACATGGCGATTTAAGAGTTACGGGGTCGGCCTGAGCGCTTAGTCTTCTTGTGCCGCCCGCCGCGTGGCGAGTAGCTACCGGGGGACCTTTCCCGGTTCTTGCGTCCGGAGACATCCATTGCTTCCTCATCAATGGTGAGTCTCCCAGACTCCACCGAGGAAGAGCTATCCCTTCTCTCCCCCGATGAAGTGGGAGTAGGGTGTGTGCAAGGAAGTGACTTGTTTGGTTTTAGGGTGGTGTAGTTAATTTTGTCATACTTGTCTGACTTCTTCTTTTGTTTCTCTGACTGCAAAGCAGCTGCAGCCTGAGAATAGGAGTTAGTAGATTTGGTAATAGTCTTAGAGGGGGTAATAATAGTAGGTGTAGTAGTAGAGTGATCAGCCTGTTCGCTCGGCTCTGACTCAGTCTGAGTACTGATAGTACACATCACGGGTCGAGATATCACCGCCGATGCATACGAGACATTGGGTGATGGGGTCGCTTGCTATCCCATCACCGCCTTCCTCGCATCATGATAGGAGATACCTCGCACTGCCTTCACTGAGCAGATCTCCTTCTCCAGCTTCCACTTGGGACAATCCCTCGAGGAAGTGGAGTGAGTACCCTTACAATGAAAGCAGGAGAGCTCCACTGATGTGCACTTTTCCTCAGCATGGCCAGGCGTCGCGCACCTGCCACACACTGGAGAAGAAGCCTTACAAGTTCGATTTCCGTGTCCATAAATCTGACAGTTCAAGCATCTAAGAGGGTTGGGGATAAAGGGTCTTACTTTAACAATTTCATAACCTATTTTGACAGTTTCAGGAAGTGAAACTTTGCCAAAAGTCAAAATGAGTGTTGCAGTCTTCTTCCTTATACCATCCTCTAAACGAGTTATGAATCTAGCATCAATAATATCTTGGTTCCTCATTTCCTCAATTATTTCCGTTTCTTCCATCATCATTAAATCCCTACAGGTGATTACTCCCCTGCAGGAATTCATGGCTTGAGGAATCTTGGCTTCAACTTCATAATTGTGAATCTGACGTAATTTCAGCAAAGTGGCTACTTGTTTTGAATTAAATGTTTTTACTAGGAGGTCTCCAGATGCAAGTTTTTTTACTGATTCAACCACACCAGCCCAGCCATCAATTACCTTTTGAACAATGAAAGGATTGAGGCCGGCTAGTGGGGCCGAACCAGTGGCATGAAGCATGACAAACGAAGCATTTTTTACGTCTATGTCTCTCAGGTGAGCTTGCCACTCTCCTTTTATACCTACATATGAACTTTAGAATGGAGTTGAGCCGTGTCATGGAACTTAATATGAACTACACTAATACATAAATGGTACATACATAACACAAACAAGAACCCGAACTAGTGAAGGGTGCTTCATCACACCAGTTATAGACTGAATAGAGTTGAGGAGACAGAGAGAGTTTATTTATAAAATTCAGATTTGTAGGTGGATGGTAGAATACAAGGGATGACTAAACGAAGAAGTGTTGTATTTTCTATATTAGAACTCCAACAAAGATTAGTGTCCACTACCATGGTACAGCTCCGGACAGATCAAGGGTCGACACTCCATCCATCAGCGACTTGGTTTGTGCCTCGTCGGATCTGGCAACAGTTGCAGGTGGAGGGAGGGGGGATGTTAGTGGGAGAGGAGGAGAGAAATGTGGGCGGGGCTATATAGGAGGTAATGTGGGAGGGTAACGAATGATCAGATAGAGGAGACGTGTGTCAGGAGGAATGAATGAAGCATACACTGTGAACGGTATCGAATCACCAATAGTTTAAAGCAGGGTTCTTCAAACTTTTTCAGTCGTGACCCAGTTTTTACTATGACATTATTCTCGCGACCCATACAGAAAGATATTTTACAAATGACCAGAATTATCAACCTAAGAAAATACAAGGCCAGAAACTAAAACGCAATAGTTATGATAAAAAGGCATTCTCACCAGAATTGTAAACAGAATTATAAACACTGCCTCACCTACCCCTCCGTCTCTCTCTCTCTCATTCTCTCTCAAGAAGGTTAATATTTGTGCAATGATTTTATTTTATTGATAATTAAATACATGAATATTCGATTACAAAAATATGTTAGGTGGATTCATGTATGAACTTCATATTTATTTTATTGTCACGAACATTATTATTCTATTTTATTCATGTATTTATTTTTGTGAGCCTGCGACCCAGTTTGGAGGAATTCGGAACCCGTTGTTTGAAGAACCCGGGTTTTATTTTATTTTTTTTTAATTATAAAAAAAATATATATAATTTTTTTTTATTTTATAATTTTTTTATAAAAAAAATTTGTCATAAAAAAAATTTAAATTTAATTTTTATAATTTTTTTTATAAATATTTTTTTATATATTTGTTTTGTTATAAAATTTTTTTTTTTTTTTTTTTATAAACAAAATTGATAATTTTTTTTTATAAAAAAATATTTATAAAAACTTTTTTCATAAAAAAATTATAAACAAATTTTTTTATACAAAAATTATAAAAAAAAATTTATAAATATTTTTTTTATAAAAAAAATTATAAATCTTTTTTTTATATTTTTTTTATAATTGTTTTATAAATTGTTTTTTACATTTTATTTTATAAAAAAATTTGTTTATAATTTTTTTTCTATAATTTTTTTTTTAATTTTTTTTTTATAAAAAAAAATTATTATCTTTTTTTATATTTTTTTTCATAATTTTTTTTTATAAAATTTTGTTTATAAAAAAATATATATTTTTTTATAATTTTTTTTTAATTAGTTATTATAAAAATTTTGTTTATAATTTTTTTTTATATATAAAATTTTGTTTATAAAATTTTTGTTTATATCAAATTTTGATTATAAAAAAATATTATAAATTTTTTTTCTATAATTTATTTTTTATTTTTTTTATAAATTTTATTTATATATATATTTTTTTTATGAAATATTTTTTTATAATTTTTTTAAATAAAAAATTTTGTTTATAAAAAAAAAATATATTTTTTTTTTATAATTTTTTTATAAATCTTTTTTTATATTTTTTTTATAAAAAAAATATATAAATTTTTGTATCATTCTTTTTTTTTATAAATTGTATATACAATTTTTTTTTATTTTTAATTACTTAAAAAAAATTGTTATAAAAAAATTATACATTCTTTTAATAAAATATTTTGTTTGTGAAAAAAAAAATATATAATTTTTTTTATAAAAAAATTTGTTTATAAATTTTTTTTATATAAAAAAATTTGTTTATAAAATTTTTATTTACAAAAAAAAATTTATTTATAAAAAAAAAATTATTTATAAAAAAATTGTTAATAAAAGAAATTGTATAAAAAAAATTTTCTATAAATTTTTTTTAATCATATTTTTTTATATTTTTTTATATAAAAAATATTGTTTATAAAAATTTTATTTATAAAAAAAATGTGTTTATAATTTTGTTTAAATTGTTTTATATATTTTTTTTGTAAAAAAAATATATATAATTTTTTTTATATAAATATCTTTTCTATAAATTTTTTTTATAAAAAAAATTATAAAAAAAAAATTACAAATTTTTTTATTATAAAAAAAATATATAAATTTTCATTCATTCCTTCTGACACACGTCTTCTCTAGATCATTCGTTACCCTCCCACATTACCTCCTATATAGCCCCGCCCACATTTCTCTCCTCCTCTCCCACTAACATCCCCCCTCCCTCCACCTGCAACTGTTGCCAGATCCGACGAGACCCAAACCAAGTCGCTGATGGATGGGGTGTAGACCCTTGATCTGTACAGAGCTGTACTTAGCATTGGCCACATTGTGACAGTGTTACCAGTCATTAAACTGCCACAGCTAGGTTCTAGCTAGAGTTTTTTTGTTTTTTTTCGTATATATGGATATCATAATTAGTTTCAGATACTAATATGTGTGTGATACTAATATACAGGATCTGTGAGCGAAAAAGATATATTGATCAAGTTATGGTAAGAACGATAATGGTAATTATTGTTTGTGATGGATACAATATCTGCTTCACTCTGGTTTGTACCACGAGCTGTCATTGGCTGAGAGACCTGAGGCTGGCCCAGCAAGTTCTGATTGGCTGAGAGGGCCCTTATGACACCTACATAGTTGGACTTGGTTAATATGCACCCCGTCAACACATTTGGAATAATGTAACTCTCACTCACACGTGGTAAAGAGGTTTAAAATTATTTAGGTAATAGGTAATATTCAAACGACAGATACTGGACCAGCCCTAGCATCTGCTTTCAATACTCTTCAGATACAAGGGTACATCACTCTATGTTTAACATTCACAAAAAATTAATGAAAGCAAGAATGTAATATACAAGTATAGAACTATATACAGAAACTTTGTGATAGTCCTAAATCGGCTTTGTGGAGAACGGTTAATATATTGGCATAATAATAATTTAATTTAAGGTTTGCAAACATTTATATCAGATTGAGAGCAATTGATTCCTAAAAACTGTGACATAAAAAGACCTTAATAAATATAAGTATTTTATTGTAGCAAGAAGTACTGAATATCGTGCCTCATAATGAAACATTTATATTCATTCTACCAATTACAAACTATATAAATCTTTCATAGAGTTGTTTATACTCACTCGTGAGATGTGTCAATGTACAGACGTGCAATTATCAACCCATGCGGTCTCCTATTTTGCATCTGCCAATGAAGACAGAGAAGATTGATTGTTAGAACCCAGCCGGAGGTGAAAACATTCCACCACACCAAACACACACACTTACACATGCCCCGGTGGTGTAGTGGTTAGCGCTCTCGGTTCACATCCGTGAGGGCCCGTATTCGAATCCCTGGTCGGGTGGAGACAATTTGGGATTGTTTCTTTAAAAGTGCAACCCCTGTTCACCTAGCAGAGAATAGGTATGGGATGTAAGTTGAGGAGTTGAAATCTCGCCATCCCGGTGTGTGAAAAAGTTCCAGTCTCACCCAAAGATCGGTCACTAAGAGCTCTGAGCTCATTCCGGGAGGGTAACAGTTGGTAAGAAAGGTGTCCACCACGTGAACAAGACCAGGTGAAACACACACACACACACCTTAGATTAATTCATATATGCCAAGGAAAAATTACTCCACCGACCGTGTGAATGAAAATAACAAAGAAAGATGGAGGCCTGAAAATTTAACTCAAGAAATCGAGATTTCTATACAACAAAATAGCGTGCTATACGATAATAGATATTACTGAAAAGAGTATAAGTGGTTCATTCAAGTAATTTTAAGATGTGAATGGTTCCTATTTGGGTGGGTGTGTTGGGCACCTGTCTACTAAATGGAATCAATGCAACAAACGAGACAAGAGTTTCTAAGACTGAGAAATTTTGTCACTACATTCGACATTCTCGAGTCTGACTCCCGGCTGGATAGTCATGCGTGCTCCTGGTGCTGCTGTTGGTGGTGATATCCTATTGCCTCGCCTTCTGGTGGTGGTGTGGGGACTTCTACTGTATCACGTGCTGCTAATGCTGGTAAAAGTGTCAGATGCAACAGTATTGACCTGGTACAAAGTTAAGGTATCTCAGACTAGAGACCCTATATAAATGGGTTTACCATCCCTGAACTAAAATGACTGTGACAATACCAACAGAACCAACTCCTGCAAATGTCTCTCTCTTGGTGAATGAGGGATGCGTCTTCCTAGAACCGACGCCAATGACCTTTGACGATGCGAGGACCTTCTGTAATGGGGAAGGAGGAGACATGTATGTGGCAGGGAACTTCAAGAATCTGCAGGAGTACTTGGGCACTTTCAGTTACTCTGGTAAGTTGGCACTCTCTCTCTCTCTCTCTCTCTCTCTCTCTCTCTCTCTCTCTCTCTCTCTCTCTCTCTCACAGCTCCCTGTGACCGTTCTTAGGTGCCTAAAGGCTCGACTGCTCTTTGGTGAGAGAGCTTTCGTGCCTCGCTGGCTGCCAGGCCAGTAAAAGATCTCGGATTAAGTCGTGGACATTTAGTTTTACTATTTGCTTTAAGTTTGGCCGCGGATGGAGGATTAGTAGGGATTAGTAGGACGACGGTTACACTTCAAGCACCCCTGTCGAAAAATCAGAGTCCCATTTACTTAGGACTCTTGTGCTGCTCAGTTGGGAGCTGCGGCACGATTGGGGCCGTCCGACCCAGGGGAGACCTTAGGGTTGGTGTGCTTGGCTCATAAGGTTTCTGTTGGCCGAACGACCGAAAACCTTCTGGAAGTAGGCGGATGAGACTTATGCGAGACCAAATCACATTACCTTTTCTATTGTATTATTGGTCCTAAATTGAATTAGAGCGAGATGACTGGTCCATCGGCAAGAAAATTTACATGTACTACATGCAAGGTGTACCGCTGGTGTGAGGACTTCAGCGGGAGGAGTGCGAGCGACCTAGACTCCTCGAGTGTCTGCGACTTTTGCAAACTCGAGGAGAGGTTGATGAAGCACATCTCACTGCTCACGAAGGAGAACAACTCCCTAAAGGAGGAAGTTCTCCGAATGGACTCACAGAGGTGTGACTGCCATGTGAGAGACAAGGCAGTCCAAGGAGCTTCTTCACCGGAGAGCTCCACCACGGCGGTAAAGAATAAGAAGAAGAACAACAAGAAGAACAACAAGAAGAAGAACAACAACAACAAGAAGAACAGCAATGAAGAGGGAAAAGAGACTGCAGAAGGAAAAGATACTGCAGAAAAGTGTGATGAAAAAGAGGAGGGGAATATGGAGAAGGGAGAAAAACCCAAGAAGACAGTTGAGGAGGGATTAGAAGAAAGTGAGGAATCAAATAAGAAGGAAAAGAAAATGAAGAAGAAAAAGAAGAAGAAGAAGCAACCTGGAGGAAGTGACGAGCCCGGCAGGAATTCAAAACACTCTCGGGTTCCTCACAAGGCATCTCGTGCTCCTACCAAGGAGAGGCCTGTGGATATACACATTGTAGGTGATTCCCAGGCACGAGGGCTGCAACCCCTAATGGCAGATCGCCTTCACTCTTCTGTGAAGGTGAATTGTTTGCCAGGTTGTGGCAATGCTGACCTCCGAAAGGAAGCTGAGAGGATCCAAACGTCCAGATCTGCTGTCATTGCACTCATGGTGAGTGGTAATGACATCTACCTGAGAAATGGTAGAGTAGGCATGACCGAAGGAGTCCTCTCGGATGTGATCGGTGCAGTAGATGACTGTGGGTTAAAAACCCGCTGAAGGGTAGTTGTTGGCATGCTCCCAAGGAGAGGCCCTTTAGGGACTGCTCTGTCAAAGAACATTGCAGTAAATCAGCGCCTGGCTGATTTGTGTACTGCCGAGGGGGTGTTCTTTGTGGACCCCTACACCTCACTCTTTGGTAGAGACGACCTCTACCAGAGGGATGGCACACATCTCTCACTAAAGGGGAAAGAAGTGCTTTCCAAATTAATGGAAGACGCCGTCCGACGATGTCTCAGGAGCACTCGACCGAGCGTGGAGGAGAGCCCTCGTCGCTATGCTAGAGTGACCCCAGAGAAGACATTCGCTGAGATCCTGAAGAAGGATATCCCCAGCACTACCAAGACAATGACCAAACCGGGAAACGGAGGAGTCTAGGGAGCCCTGCAGTTGGGGGTTCCCTGAAGGTTCTATTGTTCAACGCCAGGTCCATCCGAAACAAGTTTTTGGAACTGCGGGCCCTCGTTGCGACAGAGGAACCCGAGATGGTGGCCATAACGGAGTCATGGTTGAGAACCTCAGACAGAGATCTTGAAGGGGAATTCGTGATTCCAGGCTACCAACTCTTCCACAAAGATAGAGAGGACAGAGGGGGTGGTGGTGTGCTGTTGTATGTAAAGAACTCCATCAAATTGATGACCTGCAACATCACATCGAACCACGAGCTCCTTGGAGTTGACCTAGAAATAGGCACTGCAAAATACAGAACCCTGCTGCTTTATAGACCCCCTGGACAACTCAACGAGATGGACAGGGACCTATACCAGTTGCTGGGTGAACTAGTGGACGGCAGGGTGTGCATCCTTATGGGGGACTTCAACACACATGTTGACTGGGAAACCAGAGAGCCCTCTGCCGAGAACACACCACTCTTGGAGTTTGTAAATGATGAATTCCTCACTCAATGGGTAAGGGAGCCAACAAGAGGTGCTAACATACTCGACTTGGTCCTCACCTCAGAGGATGACATCATTCAAGACCTCTCTGTAAACGAAGAAATAGGTGGAAGCGACCACAAGCTTATAAGATTTTCAGTTAAAGTCCCTAATATGGAGTCCGTGACCCCGGTGCATAGAAAATTAGACATGGGGAGAGCGAACTTTGCAGGTCTTCGTGAAAGCGTTGCTGAAATGGAACTAGAAGAGGGAGAGAGTGCTGATGATCTGTGGAGGTCATTCTTGTCTTCCTTCATGGAACTTCAGTCACGCTTTATTCCTCTGAAGGGAACAGGTCAAAAGTTCATTCAACCTAAGTGGTTTAATCGGGAAATCCGTAACCTACTAAGGGAGAGGAGAACTGCGTATCGTCGAGCGAAGGCATCTGGGGACTTTGACGGTCATA
>JAWQEG010004040.1:142500-145622 GCA_033782935.1 Petrolisthes cinctipes | reverse complement strand
CACACAGTGTCACTCTCTCACACAGTCTCTCTCTCTCTCTCTCTCTCTCTCTCTCTCTCTCTCTCTCTGACACACATAGTCTCTTACACACACACACACACACACACACACAGTACCTCTCTCTCATACACACAGACACACACACACAGACACACACACACAGTCTCTCTCTATCACTCTCTCTCTCTCTCTCTCTCTCTCTCTCTCTCTCTCTTCTTCTTCTTCTTTTTCTTCAGGAGACTTCAGAAGGCTTCTGAAAAATTAAAAGTACTTACGGTAAAAAAAATATTCATATATACAAGTAAGAGAAAGAGGTTATTATTATTATTATTATTATTATTATTATTTATTTATTTGTTTTTCATTATTATTATTATTATTATTATTATCATTATTATTTTTATTTTTATTATTATTATTATTTTAATTATTATTATTATTTTTATTATTATTAATATTTATTATTATTATTATTTTTATTTATATCATTATTTTTATTATTATTTTTATTTTTATTATGATGACTCCATCTCCATAGACAAACAACAGAGCATCGTACTGGTACCATAGCATCATCAATAACCTTACCAACCACTCCATCATACTTGTTCCACCATATTTCAGACATTCTACATCGCATCCATCCAAACCTGAAGCTTTCCTTGTTTTCATCTCTAGAGCTACTATTACTAGAGCTACTATTATTATTACCATTATTTCTACAATTACTAACACTACTACTCCTATTACTACTACTATTATTATTAACACCACTATTACAACTACCACAACTACTACTACTATTACTACTACTTCCTAACAAAGTACATTCTAGAATTGGCTTTCTTATACACATTTTCCACATTTGAGTTAAAACAAAGAACATCATCAATAATAATACCTAGATATTTGGTTGGTTAGTGTGTTAGTGTGTGTGTTAGATAGAAGGGTTGGTTGGTTAGTTAGTTAGAGGATTGGTTGGTTGGTTAGTTAGTTAGAGGGTTGGTTGGTTGGTTAGTTAGAGGATTGGTTGGTTAGTTAGTTAGAGGGTTGGTTGGTTGGTTAGTTAGAGGGTTGGTTGGTTGGTTAGTTAGAGGGTTGGTTGGTTGGTTAGTTAGAGGGTTGGTTGGTTGGTTAGTTAGAGGGTTGGTTGGTTGGTTAGTTAGAGGGTTGGTTAGTTACTTAGTTAGAGGGTTGGTTAAATGGTTAGTTAGAGGGTTGGTTGGTTGGTTAGTGTGTTAGTGTGTGTGTTAGATAGTTAAAGGGTTGGTTGGTTGGTTAGTTAGAGGGTTGGTTGGTTGGTTAGAGGGTTGGTTGGTTAGTTAGAGGGTTGGTTGGTTGGTTAGTTAGAGGGTTGGTTGGTTGGTTGGTTAGTTAGAGGGCTGGTTGGTTGGTTAGTTAGTGTGTTAGTGTGTGTGTTAGATAGTTAGAGAGAGGGTTGGTTGGTTGGTTAGTTAGAGGGTTGGTTGGTTGGTTAGTTAGAGGGTTGGTTGGTTGGTTAGTTAGAGGGTTGGTTAGTCAGTAAGAGGTTGGTTGGTTGGTTAGTTAGAGGGTTGGTTGGTTGGTTAGTGTGTTAGTGTGTGTGTTAGATAGTTAAAGGGTTGGTTGGTTGGTTAGTTAGAGGGTTGGTTGGTTGGTTAGTTAGAGGGTTGGTTGGTTAGTTAGAGGGATGGTTGGTTGGTTGGTTAGTTAGAGGGCTGGTTGGTTGGTTAGTTAGTGTGTTAGTGTGTGTGTTAGATAGTTAGAGGGTTGGTTGGTTGGTTAGTTAGAGGGTTGGTTGGTTGGTTAGTTAGAGGGTTGGTTGGTTGGTTAGTGTGTTAGTGTGTGTGTTAGATAGTTAAAGGGTTGGTTGGTTGGTTAGTTAGAGGGTTGGTTGGTTGGTTAGTTAGAGGGTTGGTTGGTTGGTTAGTTAGAGGGTTGGTTGATTGGTTGGTTAGTTAGAGGGTTGGTTGGTTGGTTAGTTAGAGGGTTGGTTGGTTGGTTGGTTAGTTAGAGGGTTGGTTGGTTGGTTAGTTAGAGGGATGGTTGGTTGTTGGTTAGTTAGAGGGCTGGTTGGTTGGTTAGTTAGTGTGTTAGTGTGTGTGTTAGATAGTTAGAGGGTTGGTTGGTTGGTTAGTTAGAGGGTTGGTTGGTTGGTTAGTTAGAGGGTTGGTTGGTTGGTTAGTTAGAGGGTTGGTTGGTTGGTTAGTTAGAGGGTTGGTTGATTGGTTAGTTAGAGGGTTGGTTGGTTGGTTGGTTAGTTAAAGGGCTGGTTGGTTGGTTAGTTAGTGTGTTAGTGTGTGTGTTAGATAGCTAGAGAGAGGGTTGGTTGGTTGGTTAGTTAGAGGGTTGGTTGGTTGGTTAGTGTGTTAGTGTGTGTGTTAGATAGTTAAAGGGTTGGTTGGTTGGTTAGTTAGAGGGTTGGTTGGTTGGTTGGTTAGTTAGAGGGTTGGTTGGTTGGTTAGTTAGAGGGTTGGTTGGTTAGTTAGAGGGTTGGTTGGTTGGTTAGTTAGAGGGTTGGTTGGTTGGTTGGTTAGTTAGAGGGCTGGTTGGTTGGTTAGTTAGTGTGTTAGTGTGTGTGTTAGATAGTTAGAGAGAGGGTTGGTTGGTTGGTTAGTTAGAGGGTTGGTTGGTTGGTTAGTTAGAGGGTTGGTTGGTTGGTTAGTTAGAGGGTTGGTTAGTTACTTAGAGGTTAGTTGGTTGGTTAGTTAGAGGGTTGATTGGTTGGTTAGTGTGTTAGTGTGTGTGTTAGATAGTTAAATAATACACACATACACACATATATTGTTGAGAAGTACATATATACATATTGTATATATATATATAAATACGCATACATATATACATACACACCTCTTGTTAAATTACGTATATATATAATACACATACATATACACACTAAAGATTATATATATACATATACATACATATATATACACACACACACATATATATATACACATACATATACATATATATGATTGTTGATAAGTACATATATATATACATTATTTTTATTATTTCATATTGTTATTTTTTATATTATTATCATTATTATTATTGTTACTTCTTAGTCAGTCTCTAAATTATCATCATCATTATCATTATTATTATTATTATTATTATCTATTATTATTATTATT